>JAQSVH010200070.1:1348-16293 GCA_029448705.1 Adansonia digitata
GTAAAAAATCCACCATGACTGCAGAAGAAGTGAACAAATTCCAACTACTGGAAAAATGCCTCCAAGCTATCAAGGGGAGTGACAAGTTCAAAGCTCTTGATGCGCAATCGATATTTTTGGTGTCCAACCTTGTCATTCCTCTGAAGTTCAAAGTTTTAGAGTATAAAAAGTTTAATGGAACCACCGACCCTTCCGTTTATGTTTGAATGTACCTATGAAAGATGGTCGGGTATGAGAAAGATAAAATACTTCTTATCTATTGGTTCCAGCGTAGCCTCACTGGGGCAGCAGCTCGGTGGTATATCAAGCTAGACAATGTGAAAATCCAATCATGGGTCGACTTGGCAAAAGCCTTTCTAAATCAATACTAGCACATGTTGGATTAGATGCCGGATCGACTTTTCTTGATGAATTTCGAGAAGAGATCCACTAAAAGTTTTAGGCAATATGCCCAAAAGTGAAGAGAAAAAGCAACCCTAGTCCAAGCTCCCCTCATAAAAAAAGAAATAAAGTCACTTTTATTCACACCTTATGTGCTCTTTATTACAAGAAGCTCGTAAGGAATGCCACCAAAAAATTCATAGACTTAGTTTTCTTTAGAGAAATGATTGACGCAGCCATTAAGAGTGGTAGAATGTCTACCGAAGAAATGTCTGGATCAAGTAAGAAGCCTATTACCAGTAAGAAAAAGAAAGAAGAGGCCAATGCCATAAGTTATGCTAGCTTATCTCACAGCATCAAATACCCAACCCTCACTACCCAAGCACATTGTATTCTTGTCCTATCATAATACCCCCTTAACCAATTAATGCCATGACCTACAACCCATTCTTTGCAATCCCATCCAACCCACTATAAAGCTACCTTTGCAAGTTCACCAAAATACTAATCGAATAACCAATAATGCACATGGCAATCGAGGAGCAAATCAATAAAGACAACATTTTGATTGGATCCCTATGACCTATAAGGAGCTCTACCAAACCTTGCTACAAAATCATTTAGTGGCTCCAATCTATGTCCCAGAAAAGAAGCCACCATACCCGTAATGGTATAACCCTAACACCTACTGTGAATGCCATGCTTGGGAAATGAGGCATGACATTGAGAACTGCATATCTTTCAATCGAAATGTGCAAAATCCAATTAACTTAAAAGTCTTACAGTTTGGGATGAACCAGGGACTAAATGTTGTCGCCAATCTTTTATCGGACAACACTGAGTTGGCTACAAACATGATCGACATTAAAAATAAATATAAAGTCAAGGCAAGCACAGAGGATGTAAGGATGCCAATGCTTTTGATCTAGCAAACATTAATTTAGGTCGGGTTGCTTAATGTAACAGAAAAATTAAAAGACAATCCCGACAATTTCTATGACTTCCATACAGTTATAGGTCATACCCTACAAACATGCAAGGAGTTTAGGTCCATGGTTCAAAGAATGATGAATGAAGGTTAGATAGAATTCTATCAGAAAACCATGCCTACTGCTAAATCTATTAACATGATATGGGATGCAACCATGCAGCCATCTTACAACAAAAATTGACCTCTCATTCTTTATGGCAAGTCAAGTCTCGAGGTTAGTTTTTCGATACCTACACCAAAGTTAGTTATGGAGGCACCTAAACCTTTCCCGTATGAAAGAAACAAAGCTATCCCATGGAAATATGAAATAAAGTAGTGATAATGAAGAACTAACCTCTGCAACTGCTTCAATGGAACTGTCAAGAGTTAGTCACTTGACCCATAGTGTTAGGTGTTACGTTTCCTTAGCTCAAGAAAAATGGAAGGTTGATGCATCTCCAAGCACCCGTACCGTTCAGGCCCAAGCAAAGATTTTTGAGCCTAAAAAAGTCAAGAAGCAGTGAGTGAAAGAGAAGCCATAGAGTTTCTCAAGTTTATTAAGCACAGTGAATACTGCATTATAGACAAGCTAAGTAAACAACTCGTAAAGATTTTTATGCTATCTCTGCTTCTTAATTTAGAGGTTCACTAAATGCATTGTTGAAGGTGTTAAACGAAGTATATGTGCCATTGAACATCTTCATAGACAAATTGGATTGGCTAGTGAACAACATCATGGTCGATAATTATATCTCCTTCACTGATGATGAGATCCCACTCAGAGGCAAGGGTAGTTATAAAGCTCTGTATATCACTACCCATTACAAATGACACATTTTGCCCAAAGTACTCATAGACTATGGGTCGGCCCTTAATGTTATGACCATGACTACATTAAGCAAACTCCTTGTTGATCAGTCTAACATCAAGAGTAACCATACAATAGTTGAGCTTTTAATGGAACATGTTGCCGAGTAATTGGAAATATCATAATCTAGCTCCAAATAGGCCCACGTAAATATGAAGTTAACTTTCAAGTTATGGATATTAATCCATCTTACAACTACCTATTAGGAAGGCCATGGATACATTTTGTTAGGGCCATCCCATCATCTCTCCATCAAAAGCTCAAATTTGTGATAGATGACAAAGTAGTCACTATCAGGGCTGAAGAAAAAATGATCGATACTACTTTCACTGAAAGATTTACATAGAGCCTAATGAAGATGCAGTGGAGTCATCCTTCCAATCCTTTGAGTTTGTTAAAGCAACATTTGTAGGAAAAAGGATTAACAATAGTTGAACCTTACGTGTCAAAAAGTACCTACTCAGGTTTAAAAATAATTGTTGGCAAAGGTTCCTGTATTGGAAAAGGGCTTAGCAAGAATCTGCAAAGGATGGCCCGAGCTCTGTAGGTCACTACTCAAGTCAACAAAAGGGTCTTAGGATTCAAGCCTAAGGCACAGTCAAAAAATAGTAATAAAAAGGATCTGCAACCAAGAGGTGACTTGATCATTGGGTTGAGAAGGGGAATCGAAGCCAACAATGTTGCCATCTCTCCTTAAGATATTTCATTCAGAAGGATGAATTGATCCAAACCAACTAGAAGATAAAAAGGCTAAAGATGTCCTGGTCATCTTAAACAAAGCCCTCTACTACCTCAATTTCTAAGATACCGAGCCATAGAATTTATGTCATTCCACCAAGACCTAATTTTGATGACGGGGTCATGACAGAAGCCCCGGCACTTTTCCTATCCCTTTTATGTAATGTCAAGAAATGAAAACCTACCTGCCCTCACCCACAAGTAGGTAGGTTTCCTATATGAGGGGCATTCTTATCAAACATTATTGATGAAATGACTTTTGCATATATTATTCCATATTGTGTGCCCATATCATTTTTCAATCTCTTTGTCTCAATTACTCTTTTGCCTCTATTCTTATCCGAATCCCCGGGTTGTGTGTGTGTCATTTGCAATGTTTAATTCGTAACCCTCTCAGGTGTCTTGATGACAGTCACATGGATGTGTCTGAAAGGTCTTTGAAGATCAATTTCGAATAGTTAATTTACGCTAGTGAAGTTGATCCTGAAGAAGATTTCGAAGAAAGCTCCATACCACTAGGCCTCTTACAATTAGTTGAACAAAAGGAGAAGCATATCATGCCCCTTGTAGACCCAATGAAAGTAATAAATCTGGACACTCAGGAGGATCGAAAAAAGATTAAAATTAGAACCTTAATAAAGTCAATGACTAAGACCAAGCTGATAGAATTAATCTAGGAATATTTAGATGTATTCGCTTGGTCATATCAAGACATGCTAGGACTAGACATTGATATAGTAGTCCATAACTTCCCATCAAGCCCGAATGCAAATTGATCCGGCAAAAGTTAAGGAGGATGAAGCTAAAAATACTCCTCAAAATTAAAGAGGAAGTCAAGAAGTAGTTTGATGTGAGGTTTATCGAAGTAGCCAAGTACCCAGAATGGGTTGCCAATATAGCCCCAGTCCTAAAGAAAGATGGCAAACTATGAATATGCATTGATTACTAGGATCTGAATTGAGCTAGTCCTAAGGATAACTGTTCGCTACTCCATATTAACACTCTGGTACATAACACGGCCAAGAATTCTCTTTTCTCCTTCATGGATGGAATCTTGGGCTACAACTAGATCAAGATGGCACTCGAAGACATGGAGAAAATAACTTTCGTAACCATGTGAGGGATATTTTGCTATAATGTCATGACTTTTAGACTCAAAAATGCTAGGGCAACATATCAATGGGCCATGGTAGCCCGGTTACATAACATGATGCATAAAAAAATTGAGGTCTACATTGATGACATGATTGCCAAATCAACAAAAGAGGGTAAGCAGGTCACAGACCTTCGAAAGCTTTTTGAATGGCTTCAAAAATTTTAACTTAAATTGAATCCAGCCAAATGTACCTTTAGAGTCACTTCGGGTAAGCAAAAAAAGGATTGAAGTTAACCCAAACAAAGTCAAAGCCATTTAAGATATGCCACCACCTCAAACCCAAAAGAAAGTGATAAGCTTTTTGGGGAGACTGAATTATATTGCTAGATTCATATACCAGCTCACTGACAAAATTGACCCTATCTTTTGGCTACTTTGCAAAAAAAATCTGAGAGAGTGGAATGAAGCATGTTAAGAAGCCTTTGATAAAGTCAAACATTATTTGTCGAGCCCACCAGTGTTGGTACCATCGGTGCCTGGCCGACCTTTAATCTTTTACTTGGCAGTCTTTAACAAGTCTATGGGTTGTGTATTAGGGTAGCATATAAGTTTGGAAAAAAAAGGAACAAGGATTCTACTACTTAAGCAGAAAGTTCAAGGAATATGAGTGCAACTATTCCACCATCAAGAAGTTATGCTATGCTTTGGTGTGGATAACCAAAAAGCTCAGGTAGTACATGCTATACCACACCACATTGTTGATTACCAGGCTTGATCCTATTAAGTATCTGTGCGAAGGCCTTAAACTATTAGAAAGGTTGGCTAGATGGCAAGTTTTGCTTTCTAAATATGACATTGCCTATGTTAGTAAAAAAGCCATCAAGGGCATTATGATAGCTGATTTTTTGGCAAGTCGAGTGGCAAATGATTATGAACCCTTAAGTTTCGACTTCCCAGATGTAGATCTAATGTGCATTTATGAATACGAAAATGTCTCTAACCAAGATCGATCCTGGAAGATATATTTTGATGAAGCATCAAATACTCTAGAACATGGAATTGGGGTAGTATTGATGTCTCCTGATGGGAGTCATTATCCGTTCACAACAAGGCTAAGCTTTGACAGCACAAATAACATTGCCGAATATGAAGCTCGTGTCATGGGGCTTCAAGTAGCCATTAAGAGGATCATCAAGATATTACAGGTATTTGGTGATTAAGCCCTAGCCATCTACCAATTGAAAAGGGAATGGTAAACTCATGATGCTAAGCTGATGCAGTATAGGAAGCTGATAACAGAAGTCAAGAAAGAATTTGATAATATCAGTTTTTGACACTTACCTCAAGAAGAGAACCAAAAAGCTGATGCTTTGGCTATTTTGTCATCCATGTTTAAAGTCAACCAAGAATCGGATGTTGCTCCCATCTAGATGAGCATCTATACAACTCTCGTTCATTATTATAGTGTTGAAAAAGAGAAGGACGGTCTACTGTGGTACTCTGACATCCTTCGTTACATCAAGGATCAACAATATCCTAAACAAGCAATCGACACTAATAAAAGAACTATCAAAAAGCTGGCTATAGGATTTGTTCTTGATGGAAAAATCTTATAAAAGATGAGTCACAATCAAGTATTGCTCAAATGCATCAATGCTCCTGAGGCCAAAAGGATCTTAAAAGAAGTTCATGAAGGGATTTACGCATACATGCTAATGGACATCGGATGGCCAAACAAATCATGAGAGTGGGTTATTCCTAGTTGACCCTCGAGATCCTGCATCAATTATGCCCAAAAATGCGATAAATGTCAAATCTATGCAGACAATATCAGTACCCCTTCGGTGCCACTTCATGTCATGATAGCCTAGTTTCCCTTTTCCATGTGGGGCATGGATGTGACCAGGCCAATCACCTCTAAAGCTTCCAATGGGCATTGTTTTATCTTGGTAGTAATCGACTATTTCAGCAAACGGGTAGAGGTTGCAGTATATGCTAATGTCAGTATTGACTGTCTGGAAGTTTATCAAGCGGGACGTCATCTGTAGGTATAGCCTCCCGAACCAAATCATCGTAGACAATGCAAGCAACTTAAACTATTAAATGATGCAAGCGGTCTGCTTACAGTTCAAGATCCAGCATCATAATTCTGTCCTTTATCGCCCAAAGATGAATGGGGTCATCAAAGTAGCCAACAAAAAAAATAAAAAAAATAGTTGAGAAAATGGCTAAAACTTACAAAAACTAGCGTGAGAAGCTATCCTTGGCACTTCATGCCGAATCACTTATTTGTTAAATAGTATACCAAGTTGTATCTCTTTGTTGTCATGAATAAATATTACTTTGTTTTTTTAACCCCTTCATATTACACTTGTCATTTAACTGATAATGTTTGATAATTAACTGAAATATGCATCAGGACATCTCAATATTACATTGAAAGAAAAAGAAAATACAAGAAATTCTGCTCATACACTAATCGTCAAGATCATGCACTTCTTGCATCTAAACACCCACTCGACATGACCATACAGCAAACCATTTCTGGCTTTCACAAACCACATCTCAAGAAAAACCATTTTAAGCTAACCAAAAATTAACCAATGCATTCTATTAGAATCATGTCAAAACCAGAGACATCAACCTAATCAGTCAAATAGTCTCCAAATTATTGGCAATGCCTTCCAATTGTCAAAAAAAAATTGAGCCTCATGAATCGAGAAATACAATAATCTAAACTTTTAAGAATAGATTTTTTGTCATATCCCAAGTAGAGCCGAGATAACCTACAATCCCCTGTGAGATTAGGAAAATTCTTATCCATAGTTGCAACAAAGATGAACCGCTATCCCTATGAGAGTCTGAATGACGTACAAGAAAAACTATGGCCATTTTTCATATTAGATTTCACATCATGCAATCATGATAGCATTCCACATCATGCATTCACATTACCATCGCACATCATGATTGTTGAAATGTTACTTCAAGCCAAGTTCACCAAACCTCCAAAGATTCCCTAGTAATAACTCTAAGCTTAGTAAACCAAGCATTATTGAGAAGGCACCTATCAAAAAACCATTTTAAGCCCACACAAGCTAGTGGCAACAAACTGGTTTACAAACAACTAGATGCCAATCATACCCATTCAAGCCCACAAGTTAGTGGCACCTTTTTAAAGCCTATAAGTCATGGCACCTTGTTAAAAGCCTATAAGTCAGTGGCACTTCTTCAAAGCCCACAAGTCAGTGGCACCCTATTCAAAGCCCATGAGTCAGTGGCACCCTGTTTAAAGCCCATAAGTCAGTGGCACCCTATTCAAAGCCTATGAGTCAGTGGCACCCTGTTTAAAGCTCATAAGTCAGTGGCACCCTTTTTAAAGTCCATAAGTCAGTGGCACAATTTCAAAGACCACAAGTCAGTGGCATATTTTCAAAGCCCATAATTCAGTGGCACATTTTCGAAGCCCATAAGTTAGTGGCACCTTTTTCAAAGCCCATAAGTTAGTAGCACCTTTTCAAAGCCCACAAGTTAGTGGCACCTTTTCAAAGCCTACACCTTTTCAAAGGACACAGTTCAAGGTGTCCGATGATAAAAGATATGAGAAAATTCATAATTTTGCTTGATTGTATCGATACAATCCTCTAACGATCCAAAAATTTAAAATATCCCTATTTGTATCGATACAACATGTAAATGTATCAATACATGAGCTTATGTATCAATACAGGAGCTTATGTATCAATACTAGGCCATGCTAAGACCAAAACATACATTTTGCAAAGAAATGTATGGATACATATCAACATGTATCGATACAATAAAGCATTGAATTGATACAATGGCTCATAGTATCAATACAATGATCAGTGTCTCGATACAATGTTCATTGTACCGATACACTCAAGGTTTTTAGACCAAATGTATTGATACATTCTATAATGTATCAATAAATGCAAGCCATTTTCCATGATCTGAGAATTTTGACTCATCCACCATTGATCCAAAACTCGATTTTAACTCGTTTCTTTGCATCAGAAAAAATCAAAACCCACATTAGATTATCAATTTGGACTTTTAAATTAATCAAAACATTTTTGAAGTCTAAGTTAGATCAAAATGGTCAATGTCACATGATCACCTTACTCTACACTAATTTATTACCAAGATCACCATCAGCCACCCTATTTGTTGGAAAATCAGTTCAGCATTTAAACTAGCCACCCTATGTCCATCACATTGGCAGCAAGTTGCTCCTTACAACCACTCTATAGCCATCAAGCTAACATCACTTTGTCTCCTTTGAGAAATGACCAAAAACACCTTTAATTTGGCTCTAAAATGTTGGTATAAATAGACCACTTATATCTCAGCTGAGAGAGGGAGAGATTCCAGCTTACTTTTAGCTTCCAAAACACATTCACGTATTAAGAAAACCAAATCCCATAGCTCTTCACTTAGCACCCAAAAATAGACCCAAAACACTCATTCTCAACCACTGAGCATTTTGAAAATCACCTTCATCCATACCAGAACAAAAACCTTATTGTTTCTCTCTTTTCCTTGCTTATTAAAAACAAAAAAAAAATAGGGAAATTCAAGCCATCTCTACTACTCTAACTATTTGGCCAAAGATTGAAGTTTTGTTGGCATAATTTCCTACTTTATCACTTTTATTTTTTGTTTTTTAGCATCTTTACCATTTTAGAGAGCTTTCCATGTTTCCATCACCCTCTTAGGATTCTCATTTTTTATTTTGGCTTTTGGTTGTCGTAGTTTAGGATTTGGATGCCTTAATGCCCCTTTCATGTGCAAAATGCCTCATTTCATCCTTATTATTTTGATAGCTCTTGGTCATGCATTTTATGCCATATCCATGCATCTGTTATGATTAATCCATGTATGAATCCTTAGCTTGACCTATTTTAAGCATATTTATTCATTAGCTTGCATCTTCTCATGAATCATTGTCATTTTCAACATCCATAACTTTTTCTTGTCAAAATGCATAACACTTTCTTTGTCTAGACCATTGGTAAAGTTAGCATCCCCACTCATGTTATGTGCCATCCCCTTGTATGTTTGTTGTCTTCTCCTTGTCGTAGTGCATGTTTGATGGTTGTAAAAATAATTGATTTTCAAAACCTCCCCGCTAACCATGCTAACCTCAACCAATGAGGACTAGCATGAACTTAGCATTTTCCTTAATGTTAATCAAAAATCTTAGGGAAGATGAAGTTTTCTATATCTGTAATCATGATTAAACGAGCTCAAAACTTTTGATTTTCCAATGAAAATGGCCTTGCACTTGTTCCGTAAATGTTTATGCATTGTTTTTTAGCCAAAACCTTAAGTGCTATAATCAAGGGCTATTTCATCATCCCAAATTACTTTAGGGCTGTACAAATGAGTTCATAATGCTTATGCCACTCTTTTCCTTCAGTCATGGATGTTCGAATGTCGATGACTTGAGTTTGGACTCGTAAACATAAAGGAAATAAGAAATATCCTCTACTTTGCTTCGTCCCCTGCTGATAGCATCATTGTTGCAAATTAAAAAATCACTTTAAAATCCCAAATGATTTTTCATGAATTTTGTAATATTTTTCTTTGAAATTGTATCAAAATATCTTTAAAATGAGATCTTGTTCGTCCTTAGATCATTCCAGATAAAAGAGTTATGATCTTTCAAACCTAGACTATTGAAATCCCTAAAGTTAACAAAATGCATTTCGGTTAGGCCCCTTAGGCCCACTAAACGATTTTTCCTAGTCTGTCCAACATTTTTCCTAAAAGTACATGAAATTTTCTTTTTCAAAAGTTATCCTTTGCAATTTTTTGATGCCAAATGAGTCCAGGGTGATTTTTCAAATTTTGACACACCTTATCCCTCGTATGCTCCGCTAGCAATGTAATTAATCCAAACTTGAATATTTATTCCCCTAGAAAGTGATTTTTTAAGATGTTGGGATTATTTTTAAATTGACCCTCATCGAGTCACCTTTCTAATGGAATCTTGTTTATCCTCTAAAGCCTTTAAACCAATTTAGGATAAATTTAGAAAAGGGGATAGCGTGATGCTATCCCTTATTTTCGATTATGGTCAAAATTGAGTTGTTTTCCTGAGTTTTGCCTCGAGACATTTGAATGCCACCATATAACCCAGATCAGCCTCGAGAACATGCTTCCCATAGACTTGTATCAAGGCACGAATATATTTTACATCTTTACCATCCTTATTCATAATAATTTTTTTTGCCAAAAGTCATTAAAATGCTCACTCATTTTCTAAATCAAAAAGTTTTGCCAACTTAAGTTTTCCAACTCGACTTCTCTAAAGAGTGTCAAACATGTCACTTTTGGGGATATTCCAACCCCGAACTTTCAAAGGGATACTCCAACCTTGCTTTTTAAAATTGTCAAAATTTAAAAATCTTTCTTTGTTAAAATTATTTGTCATCCATGGGGATACTCTAACCCCAACCTTCCGAAGGGATACTATAACCCCGCTTTTCAAAATTGTCAAGATTAAAAATCTTTCTTTGTTAAAATTTTTTGTCATCTATAGGGATACTCTAATCCTGACCTTCGGAGGGGATACTCCAACCCTATATTTCAATTGAAATTAATTTTTTTCTCCTCCCTGGGCTTCCATGAATGTGTCAAGAAAATCTCGTTCAATCAAGAAACCCAGATGCATCTTGAAAATTATCAATTTGATTATTCCTAGATAATTGATGCCAATTGTGAGATAAATTCCAATAGTCCATCCCTTATCTTTATCATTATATTGAATGGTCCATATTATGTTACTTCATTCGTTACCATACTAATATGATTTCTTCGTGATGATTATTTGCATGCATATTTTCAAAACATTTCAAGTAAAACTATAGGTAATATTCTGCATGGGTATCTCTCTGTTGCCAAAATGGAATATTCCATTTTTCAAAGTAAAATCTAAAGGTCATTTTTATTGAAAATCTCGATATTCCCCATCTCTCCAAGGCGTAAATGAGATTAAATATTTTCATCAAAACCTGGATTTGTGTTTTCATAAAATTCATGCATTAAAAGGGAGTTATATAAAAATAATGACGAGTTAAGATTAAAAGAATCAAAATCGAGATAAGACATAACTAGTAAGGTACCGATTTTTGGTGTAACAAAGAGGTTCATGCCTCATTATGCATAACAAACACCCGAACCCAAATGGCAAATCTTTGTACTACGTAGACCACGGGATCGATGTTTCAAGTTTTGTAACTCAAGACATAGGTTTTAATAGGCATCCAATCATGCTTAGCCCAAAATGATTGGTAGCGACTCTAAGCATTAGCCATTTCGTGATGGTCATCAGAGACCAATAAGATGAGCAATTCATCTTATGGTCCCCTTCACTGTATCACAAGTCGAGAATTCATACTTTCTCATTCTCATCATGTCGCGAAGGAAAAGACTTGGTCAAAAAGACATTTCTAAGTCAAAAAAATAGTTTAAGTCGTATGCACCTATAGATCCATGAAGATCCACCCCTGGGCACGTTGCGACACCTTTCTACTTGGCTTTTGAGTTTCTGGGATTTAACCCTCCTAGGCAAGTGCTAGCTCGTATAGGCTTTAACTGATGGGTGTTTAGCTTTTTTTATAGATGGACTCAATTGATGCCCAAGTCTTTGCATAGATTTGACTAGTATCTATCTCTTTGTAGATAGACTCATTGGTGCTCAACTCTTTGCAAAAAGACTTGTCTAGTGTCCATCTCTTTATGGATGACTCAGTTGATACCTAGCTTTTTGTGGACAGACTCTACTAGCACTCTGCTCTTTATGGATAAACTCGACTAGTGTCCAACTCTTTATAGACTGACTTTATCGGTGCCCAGTTCTTTGTGGATAGACTTTATTAGTGTCCAACTCTTTGTGAATTAACTCACTTGGTGCCTAGCTCTTTGTGGACAAATTCTGCTAGTGGTCGATTCTTTATGGATTCACTCGATTATGCCTAACTTTTTGTGGACTCACTCGATTAGTGCCTAACTTTTTATGGACAAACTCTATAAAGCCTTTCCTTTTACGAACTGATGGGGAAAAGGTGTCCAACTTTTTATGGACTAAAGGAAAAAGACATCCAGCTCTTTATGAACTAAAAGAAAAAGCATCTAACTTTTTGTTGACTAAAAAAAAAATCTAGCTTTTTGTGGACTAAAGAGAAAAGACGTCTAGCTCTTTGTGGACTTATGAAGTTGGTATCTTACTTGGATAGTTTTCTTATTTAGAAACTTATGAGATTAGGAATTCTTACATGAAGTCCCTTTAAGGTCTATGAAAAGTAAAAAACTATACCTGATACTTTAACTTGTTTAACTTTTGGGTCAAGAATTTATACATGAAAGGTATTAATTGTTGCATGAAGATGTAAATGCATGTTTAAGTGATGGAAATATGATGATTCTAAAAGCCTAATTCAATGACTGGTTACAACCTTTTTAATTGTCTACTCTTCCATAAGTTTGAATCCATGACCTCTTACCCTAAGGTTCACCAATCTTACTTTAAATTTTTAGTGGCTTTCAATGTTAAGGTTATTTCTAGAAAGGTATGGATAACTCTTGCTTATGAAGAAAGGATCCTGAGCTTGACTGGCTCATGTTTGGGGACTCATTTGTTAAGTTTATGGGTAGGTTTGGTAGATTTATCTTGTCAATTTTAGTTCAAGACGTGGCTTTTAGTAGTTCAGACAAACTGCTCTGAGTTTTAGGTGTATTAATAAAAAAGTGAAAAGAAAAATTTTTTATATCTTCTAGCTAGGGTTTGCTAAGGAGAAGGTTTTAAACATGTTTTCAAGATGAAAAGGTTTAAAGGTAAGACTCACTGTGGTCCCAAGGTTCACTCTTGATCTTTAGACATAAAATAAAGTCCTGTAAAGCTTGCATCTTTTTTAAAGTAATATTAGGAATTCTATTACCAATTTTGTTCATTTACCAATTATTATCAATTAAATGATAAACATAATGCACATGGAATTTAATTGTTACAAAAAGGATTTGAAAGAGAATTCAGGTAATTGTATTATATTTAAAAGAAAGAGGGTACAAGTTATGACAAAATTCTAAGGTCATGAAAGATTTTGATACACAAAAGAGTTAAGAATGATTTTTCAAACATATGGGCCCTTAATGTTAATTACATGAATCATCCACCAAATGTTTTTAGAAACCTTTCTCAAGCAGGCAATCCTTCTAGTGTTAGCCAAACCTAAAGATGCTCTTTTGATTACCTTATGATGTGATGGTTGCCTCATGTTTAGGTGGGTGTCGCATTTTTTGTTCAAGTTTAGGGTAAAAATAAGGCTCGATAAGGTATATTAAGTAAAGCAAAGAAATTAAGTCATGATTTGGCATTTTAGTCATAGTTATGAGTGTAGGTTAAATTGGTACTTGTCTACGTTGGTGATAATTTAGCTTGATTAGGTTTAGGTAAGAGAGAGTCTGGTCACTTAAGCCTTCCTTTTAGGCTTTTAGCTTAAGTTGCTTGTTTTCCTGAACACCTTTTTGGGTTTTCATTCTAGGTTATCTTCTTTATTTTGTGGTGTTAGACAAAGTATTTCATGATAGAATCAGATTAATGCGATTAGGTAAGTCACCACTATCCATCTAGATTAACATCCGGGCCTCTAGAAAAAATACATTTCACCATGTAAAGCCCCTCCCAATTTGGTGTCTATTTTCCTTGAGTATCTTTATGGATCAGGAGGATTTGTTTAAGCACTAGGTCACCTTCTCAAAACTAATAAGGGTAGACTTTTTATTATGGCCTCTCATCATATGCTTTTGGTACATTTGCCCATGACAAATAGCTTTCATCCTTTTTTCTTTAATGAGATTAAGCAACTCATATAGATCATTAACCCATTTAGCTTTTTCCAGTTGAGATTCCATCAAGACTCTAAGTGAAGGGATTTTAACCTTACTAGGTAGAGTAGCCTCCATGCTATAGACTAAGGATAATGGGGTAGCACCCATAAAAATTCCAACTACTATATGGTAAGTGTGTAGTGCAAAAGGAACTTTTCTGGCAAATCTTTCTACATTTCAATCATTTTTTCGACTAACTTTTAGATATTCTTGTTGGTTGCTTCAACTAGCTTATTCATTTTCAAGTGGCATAGGATGGAATTATGATATTGGATTTTGAAATAAGAGCAGACTGCTTGCAATATTTTGTTTTTCAAGTTGAATGCATTGTCTATAATAATCTAACGGAAAGCTCATTTTTACAAATGATGTCTCGTCTTATAAATTTGCACACAATGGATTTGGTAACATTAGTGTACAAAGCTACTTCCAATCATTTTGTGAAATAATCGATAGCAACCAGGATGAAATGATGCCAGTTAAAAGCCTTAGGAGTGATCGGTCGATCATATCCTAACCCCAAATAAAAAAAGGTGTAGTGCTATCATAACATGCAGAGGATAGTGAGACATGGATTTTGTCCTCATAGATTTGGCATTTGTAGCATTTTCAGGCATAGTCAATGCAATCCCTCTCAAAGATCAACCAATAATAGTTCGATCGCATGACTTGTTTTGCTTTCTGGTAAAGATAGTCGAGGCACCCTAATCCTAGGCCATCTTAGGCTTGGCAGAATGGGTTCAATCTTGTGGATATATTTCCTAATGCAAATGAGGAGGGTTACCTATGATAGACATAAGCAATTTTCACCTCAAAAGTTCTTGCTATGCCTATGTAGAAGGCTACTTATAAAGGCAGATAGCTCACTTGCTCCTACTATTTGGGACCTAAATCCCACCATAGAATTTGGTGAGAATCGAATGCAATTATGAGTTTACGATGTGTGTCGAGGAAATAATCAAACCTTTTTATTGGCC
>JAQSVH010200111.1:0-16287 GCA_029448705.1 Adansonia digitata
AGGAAAATCAAGAAATATAAATGTATAAACAAAATTTATCCATAATCAACATGATACCGAGGAAAATAGAATCAAAATTATATTATAATATCATAACATCATTTCCATAACAAAACATGTATGTTCGTGATAAAAATCAAATTGTTACTAATAAAAATCAAATTTCAAATTAAATCAAGAAAATTGATCATGCCCTTCATACTTGGCCTTTTAACATGGATTAAAATTCATGAGCACAAGTAGTCACTAGGCTGACTGAAAGGAAGAAATATGAATGATATAAACCAAAATCAAAATTTTTCCAAGTAAACCTACCTTTAAAGTGTAGAAATTTGGAAAAAAAAAAAAGCTTAAAATTGGTGAAGAAAATAGCCAATTTTGTATCAAAAGCCCTTAACCATTTATGAAACATCCTCCCCCTTATTTATAGGGGAAGATTCCACCAAGGTTGGACAGAAATTCCCTTGGTTGAATTTTTTATCCTTTTTCTCTTAATTCATTTTTTGATTTTTATAACACGGTGGATATTTATTTCAAGATAAGAATCAATAAATTCCTCTTGTCATCTTATGTTACTCATATGCATGACTCATAAAGGTAATTCTAGACTGCATTAGTTAGGCAAAATTAAACTAAATTAGAGCGAAAAATTCAATCTCAACTAAATTAATTCTTATCCAATCCCAAAATTAATATAACTATACTCAAAATTTTGAAAATGAACAAATAATTTTACGAAAAAAATTTTCAAAGTTTAGAACTTTAAATACTTCACACATTTTAATAAAATAGCTTGAATATTGCTTTTTAAAATTTTAATTCATTTTTATTAAAGATCAATTTTCATCCATAAGGATTTTATTTATAAATTTTTACGAGTTTAAAATTTTTAATTAAGATTTTTTAAGATAATATGATTTTATTTATTTATTCATTTTCAAACTTTTGATTATATTTATTTTAATTTTGGAATTAGATGAGAATTAATTTAGTTGCATTGAATTTTTCCCTAAGTAATTTAGTTTAATTTTCCCTAACCAATTTAGCTTAATTTAATTTGATTTAATTTAGTTCTTCCCTAACTTTTTCGAATGACTCACTATGGTGACTTATGGAGTCTAGCATTAACTTTATGAGTCATGCATAAGGAGTAACCCCATATGACAAAAGGAATTTATTGATTCTTATCTTAAAATAAATATCCACCATGTGATAAAGATCAAAAATGAATTAAGAGAAAAATGATGGGAAATTTAGCCAAGGGAATTACTAACCACTCTTTAAAAGGAAAAATCTAGGCTCATGCATATCAATATAAGGATAAAAATTTAATCAGAATTAAACTTACGTAGCAGAATTAAACAAAAAAGACACTTAGACTTCCTTAGAATCTTAGAAAGAAATGTACATGCAGATAGCAATTTATAAACATAGATCTAATAGAAATTATGCCTACTTAGAGGCTTATAACTCTAAATGTGTCGATTCTTACCCAAACGCACCATGGGTTAATTACTATGATGTTTCTTGAGGCCATAAGTAGTCAAAGTGTTCTGCCTCCAATAATGATCCACACAGATATATTTCAAAACCTTGATAAGATCTGGTGGTTTTTTGGTGCTAGCCAAAAGGCTTTTAAAACCAAAATATATATAGCTAAAAGGATTAGATCTAAAGTGATCCGAGAACAATTCCCATGCCTATTGCACTGAAAAGGAGAAAATAAGCTCGATAGGAAATTAGTTGTTTCTCATAAATACAGGCAAACCAATCTAAAAATCCTAATTTTTTATTTTTTTTATTTTTTTAGGCTAGAAAATAGATTTTCTACCTTTGTTATGATCATGCACAATTTCAAACTACTTAGAAACCATGTTTATGTGTAGACACCTTGAGAAAAGTGGTTGTTTTATGCAGATACTAACAAACAGATCCAAAAATCACAATTATTGATTTTGGTTGATTCCACTAGATAGGAAACTGATTTTCCACCTTCATTGTGAACAAAACACTTTAAGATTACCTAGAATATGAATTGAGGCATAAGGGGGAATAGAGAAGTAAGGGAGTTGGCATAACAGCCTTTAGGGAACTCTAGGCTTCATTGCCTAAGGTTTTCTTATAGCCAACTTTCTCCCAAAAGATTTTATAATAGGCCTCATGGATTAGGTTTACCTATTTAATGAATGAACCAGACCCATTAAATAAGCTTTATAAGTGGTTCCAACTTAGAGTGTTTCTTAGAGCCCAATTAAAACTATTTTAATTAGCTTGTCCAAGATTGGGCCCAAATACTAACTTACTAATATTTTAACCCAATAGCATACCAAGGATGGCTATTCCATGCACCAAGCCCATTAATAAGCCCAAATAGTAACTCTTTTGACTTACTAATTAGGGCTTTTAGCATAACCTCTTTAATTTGCATGTTAGATAACTTAATTCATAATTATATTTAACCTAAGTAAAACAATCTTACTTCATGTAAACAATATTAAATAATTAATTAAATCATTACAAATTTTTCAAATGCAATTATTTGGCTTTATTTAATAATATCCCTAAAACCATGCCTATAAATAGACATTATCATGATAAGATATTTCTTATCATTATTACCATATTAAGACATCTTTAATTAAATTTCATAAATCTAATTTATGTCTTAAATTATTCTTAATTGAACTTATTCAATTAAGTTCTCTTTATTATACCTTTTTTTAATTAAGTCATACTTAATTAAATCTTGATTTTAATTCAATAGCTCATCTTATTATGTGTGATCGATTAGGCTTCCATCATAATGGCAATAAATATAATTACCCAATTTATAGACCAAGATTAGCCTCTAGCAAGCTATCAGGTCCACCTAATTTGTAGGAATAGTCAATATGACCTTTTCAAGAAACCTTTCATTAACTAGCCTTTTAGTGTCCTTTGGTCCTTTCACCAGATATCCTAGAAACACTATGAATATGGTGCAGTGTCTACTCAGATATTAATCCATGCTAGTTCCTACAATTTTTGGTTAACATCATGAATTTAGAGGAACAATTTCTCTCAAATTCATTATGCGTTTGCTAACAAATTTATCAAGTTAACCAAAGCTAAGAACATATGAAATATGCCTCCTATGTTATTAAGAATGGTAAATCCTCTTTGGATCATTCATTGACCTATCTTATGATTCATGTCATACTCGATGTACCCTACCTTAAGCATCCATCAATTGTGGACTCATTTCAGATAAATTAAAGTATGACACTTCTCATACGAGATGACCTGGTATCATGAGTCTGAGGACTAATATACATGACTGGTATAAGAGAACATATTCCATAGACACTTCAGTGACTTATACCAAATGAAGTTCTCATACGAGCCATGTTCAGTGAACTTATTTCCATAAAATAAGCACCCATAGCTATCGCTAAGTATCTTTATACTTTAAATCCTATAAGATCAAAGAGTTGCATGCATCAAATGCATGAAGGCTTAGCGTATACTAGTCTTTGTGCATTGTCAATGCCCTGTCTTGACAATACAATGACTAGTAATGTTTTAGAAACACGGCATTAATGCATAAGGATCTCATTGTCGTAACTCATTACTAACTATGTAAGGCTATTGTGTTTAATGAGCTTCGTCCAATTAGTGTTTTTATGATTATTACACCACTAATATCAAGGAAAACCTTGAATCACTAACATAAGTGATTAGTTTGCATTGTTAACTTATATATGCTTCATCTAATCCAATTGGCTCTAGGGCGTATACTAACATCTCCCACTTGCACTTAGCTAATCACTAACACATCTAATGCCAAACTCTTTTGATTAGCAATCATGTCTTAAATTGGACAAAGTTTCAATATATTTGTGTGAATATGTTTTGGTTACACTCATGATAATCCCATTATTAAGGTTATTAACTATTCGGATCATAACGAGACCTAGATTCCAATCATATGGCTCAATTGTTACTTTAACAACTATTAAGTATCTTGTATTAGCTTGTAAGCTAATAATCCAAATGCAACTCCTTTTGTGAGCCTAAACAAAAGAGTTTGTTTATGACTTTTAAGGTATAAACATGCAATCCTCTCTAGCTTAGAATAATTGCATTTTTAACATCATGGCTATTTATCAATAAGTTAAATTGTGATCTTTAACTTTTAAAGAATCATAAATGCCTCCCACTAAATCCTACATGTGCATATTTAAAAGAATTGAATTCAAAAACGATTCTTGAATCTTATAATTTATAAGCTATTTAGTATTATTAATATTATTGCAAGTGTACTCTTGATAATAATGTTACCATAACGTAGAACAA
This sequence comes from Adansonia digitata, assembly GCA_029448705.1. NCBI lineage: Eukaryota > Viridiplantae > Streptophyta > Magnoliopsida > Malvales > Malvaceae > Adansonia > Adansonia digitata. Next base: position 4,336 of record JAQSVH010200111.1, read on the forward strand.
ATTCTATGATTTATGATTTATTCATTAAGGATTGAATCTAAGCTCGACATCATATGCCAGCAATCATCCTCAATTGGAATGTGCATCCCAAAAGAAACATCTTACGTTTATGAATAAATCATGATTATGTTTTAGAAACATTAATCAAGAAGGCAAGCTTCAATATAAAAAAAAAAGTTGCCTTTATTTATGGTCTATCTCCACTACTCCTTTCATTTAGGACTTATCACACATATTTAAGCACCAACTTCTAGGTCTCATATACCAAGAGAAGTGAATTAATCTTAATATATATCTAATGTTGAAATTTTATAAGTTTCTTAATTTTGATAATATCAAAATTTTTTTTGCAATTTTTATTTTACTAATCTAGCTCTCCACAATGTTGGCATGTTCCCTTATCATCCCCTATGTCTTTCTTTAAAAGAAAGTTTAGAGACAATGCTTGGATCATTATCCATCTAAAGTGCTCAAGTCTTGAAATACATCTTATCATATGAGGCTTGTTTAGGCTACCTTCTGACATTTTGCTTGGAAACAATTCCTTAGGGATATCAAATCTCTCTTTATAGAGCAATTCTTTAAGGTTTCAAATAATTTAATGAGATTAAATAGCCACTTGTTCCCTTTGGAGTTTAGATGCCATACTAGCCATTATCATAGTGTGGCTTGATCAAGGTTATCAATATGACTTGATAGACTACCCTTGACTTAGTGGGTTATTCTTGGATATGCAATTCAATGTGGGCCTAATCATTGGAGTTTGGCCCATTAAAACTTATTAGTATCATGTATGCTACTTAACAATAATTAATTTGTCATGTTGTATTTATATCCATTATAAACCAAAACATTCTGTACTTAATAATTTGCAATTTCAATCATCAAGTAAGGTTTTCTAACTTTAATGATTGTTCTTATTATTTTATCGACACTATAACCCTCAACTATAATTTGAGAAGTTTAACATTCGAATTTTCTTAATGAGCTAGACACCACTTTCATCTTTAATAACCTTGGGTTTGCTTAACAAATCATACAAAGGCTAATTAGGTAGGTAAAATAACTTAGCAATTGCATCTCTATGTAACTTTTAGATTAGTTAGGTGTTAACTCTTTACCTAAATACATCATATGTATTTCACCTAGCCACTGCCTCTAATACTGTGGGATTAAGTTTGTAAGCATTTGGACAACACAGCTTTAGTTGAGTAAGACCCATTAATTATAGCTTAAGTAGCTCAAGAATAAAGGACCTTGGGTTTGCCCAAAAAATCCCAACAATCAAACTTAAGTATCTTGTTATAATATAACGAAAAGTGTTTGATCATGCTTAGCATAGACTCAATATTTTACGAGAGATTTTAAATTATTTATCTTAGGTCTTATTGCTTTGTTTGATTAGCATGTTCAATCATATATCACATATGTATAAATTCAAAAATAAATCTAACATGTGCAATCTAATAGGATAATTTTGGACTCAATCTATCTAGTTTCCTTGAGCTATTAGGAAACTAGTTGGTTAAAGGCCTAGGGATATTATATAAGGTCTTTGCAAGTCTTGATGATGATTTCCTTGGTCCTTTCTTCTTACTGGTGTCTTTTTTACATCTTGGATTTACATAAATTCTAATATTATCCTAAATCTAAATATACAAGTCTTATATAAGTATTACATATCATTGTGAGAAACCTCGAGTTACATTTGAGGGGAGTTGGTGAAAAAAGAATTTACAACCTAAAATTAAAAGAGAAGGCGGCAAGGTTTACAGACCGTATTTATAAAAACAAATACCAAGAGAAAAATTCAACCATCCATAATGTCTAGCCATAGTCATCATCATGCTAACATAATCATATTATAAGCATGAAATAAAATGAGCATAGCCAATATCACCTCGTGATCTTGTGTGCCATTTGCATAAACCTCCTCAAACAATTTGAGATGATTTATCAAATCATTTAGTAATTTTGATTCTTTAATTAGAACATTTTTAATTAATTTCCTAACTTTTAGAAAAATTATCTTAAATAGCTCATTACCTAACATTTATGTTGTTCATCTTAATTAGGACATTATCTAGCTTTTTGATAACTTTGATCTTAATTTGGAAAAACCATCCACATTGGGAAACTTATTTTCCAAAAACCATTGAGGAAACTTGTTTTCCAAACACAACATTTTAAGATATCAAATTAAACATTACCTAACTTTTAGGTTGTTTGTCTTAATTAGAACATTATCTAACTTTTGATACCTTTTTCTTAATTTAAACCAACTATTTAACATGTAATATTTCCTAAACCATTTAGGAAATTATTTTCCAATTTTTTGAACTCTTAGTAATTGATCCATATTTAATTTAATTAAGAAAATAATTTTTCTTACATGATTAACATTTATCGTAATCATATTAGAACAAATCCTACTTTAAATAGGATTAATCATTTAAATTAAATATATTTTTAAATTAAACAATTTAATTAAATTTTAATTCCATGCTTGTTGCATTATCTAATTCATATCTTAAACGATTTAAAAAATCAATACAATTGGATAATTAATTGTTTGATAATAAGTAAGAGTTTTAATGGAACATAACCTCTTAAGAAGTCCTAGTCCAACTATGAGTCTGCTCCATGCATGGCTCTCTTAGCCATCCTAATTCAACTCAAACACTATTGTCTTCCTCCCACTTAAACATTCAAAATACATCAAATCTGCAGCAGCATCTTGCTATCATGGATGCCCAATCAAATATCTAATGAGGAAGAAGAAGTGCCACACACATTAAGCACATCTAATGCAGTTGATATGGCTTGGAACTAAAACATTTTCAACTTTGATTTTAACTTGATTTTTTTAGCAAGTATTATGAATAATTCATGATACTTTCAAGGTGGAAAACTAAGAAAAAATTGTAGCAATGGCTATCAAAAAAATAGCCCCATCAGAAACATTGATAGATGCGACAATAAATACCAAAATGTTGATAGATGACTCTAATATCAATTTAATTAGAAAATCATATTTTAAACTAATTAATATTGATAACAAACATTGATTAACATGCTAAAAAATTGAAAATTAAAATGAAACTATTTCTTTAATTTTTAATTCAAGGAATGATCAAAACAACATCGAAACAACCCAGAAAGCTCGAGACATGTTAGGACTTTAATCTAAATTAATTAAAATAATTTTAATTAACTATTTAAATACTTTTAAATATGATTAAAGCCAAAATTACATGCTATCTAGATTTAAAAATTAAGAAAAAATAATTTTTCAAGAATTTTACTAAAACCAAAAAAATCACCAAATTAGCACACAAATTAATCAAATTAATTATCACAAAAAACTGACATGGTAGACCATATGTAATCTACAAACCTTAGGCTCTAATACCAATAAAAGGGAAAATCTAGGCATATGCATATCAATATAAGCATAAAAATTTAATCAAACTTAAACTTATGAAATGAAATTAAACAAAGGAACACCTAGGTTTCCTTAGGATCATAAGAAAAGATGTACATATGATTGAATAGCAATTTAAAAACATATATATGATAGAAATCATGTTACTTAAAGACTCATAACTCTAAGTGGGCCAATCCCTAACCAAACACACTATGGGTTGATTATTACAATCTATTCATGAGGCTAAAAGCAGTCCAAGTGTTTTGCCTTTAACGGTGATCTACACAGATATCTATTAGAACCCTTATAAGGTTTGGTGGTTCTTTAGTGCTAGCCAAAAGGATTCTTAAGCCTTAACCAAATGATATATAGCCAACAGGTTTAGATTTGAAAATAATCTCGAAATAATCCTCATGCCTATTGCGCATAATAGGAGAAAAATAACTCAAGGAAGTAGTTGTTTGTCGCAAATGTAGGCAAATGAATCCAAAATCCCAATTTTTTATTTTGGTTGATTCATTTAGGCTAGAAAATCAATTTTTATGATTAGACACAATTTCAGACCACTCAGAAACCATATTTGTAGATAACACCCTCAGGGAAGTGGTTGTTTTGCATAGATACAAATAAACAGATCCAAAACTCTTAATTCTTGATTTTGATTGATTCCACTAAGATAGACAACTAATTTTCTACCTTTGTTGTGATCAAAAACACTTTGAGATCACCTAGAATATGAACCGATAAATAAAGAGACTTAAGAAGTAAGGGATTAGCGTAGCTGCCTTTAAGGAGCTCTAGGGTTCTTTACCTAGGGTTTTTTGATAGTCAACTTTCTTCCAAAAATGTTGTACATATAGGCCTTATGGATTAGGTTTAGTTGTTTAATGAGTGAACCATACCCATTAAACAAGCCCTACAGATGGTGTCAACTTGGAGTGTTTCTCGGAGCCCAATTAAAACTATTTTAACAAGCTTATCCAAGTTGGGGTTAAATAGTAACTTATTAATATTTTGATCTAATAGCACACCAAGGATGACTATTCCATGCACTAAGCCCATTAGCAAGCCTTCCCTAGAGTAGTTCACAACTAAACTCTTAACTTGACAATTAGGGTTTTTAGCCCAACACTTTTAATTTATATGTTAGATAATTTAATTCATAATTAACTTTTCTAGCCCATGTAAAACAATTTTACTTAATGTAATTAATATTAAATAACTAATAAAATAATTATCAAAATTTTTATATACAATTATTTGGCTTTTTTAATAATATCCTTAAAACCATGTTTACAAATAGATTTTATTTTGATAAGACATTCTTTTCATTATTGCCATATTAAGACATCTTTAATTAGATTTCATAAATCTAATTTGTGTCTTAAATTATTCTTAATTAAACTTATTTAATTAAGTTATCCTCATTATACCTTTTATTTAATTATGTTGTACTTAATTAAAACCCGATTTTAATCTAATAGATCATCTAATTATGTATGACCATCATAATGGCAATAAATATAATTTCCTAATTAAGTATATTTATATTTATAGACCAAGATTAGTCTCTAGCAAGGCATCATGGCCACCCGATATATAGAAAGAGTCAATATGACCTCTTCAAGAAACCATTTAGTAACCAACCTCTCAATGTACTTTGGTCCTTTCACAAGATATCCTAGAAATACCATGAACATGGTGCAATGTCTACTCATGTATCAATCCATATTAGTTCCTCCAGTTTTCAGTTAACCTCATGAATTTAGAGAAATAATTTCTCCCAAATTCATCATGCATTAGCCAATGACTTTATGAAGTTAACCAAAGCCAAGAACATATGAGATATGTCTCCAATATCACTCATTGTGGTAAATCCTCTATAGATCACTTATTCACCCACCTATGATTCATGCTATACCAAATGTACACTAACTTAAGCATTCATCCATTATGGAACTATTACAAATAAATCAAAGTACGATACTTCTCATATAAGATGAGTGGGTATAATAAATCTAAGGACTAATATACACGATTGGCACATGAGAACATATTCCATAGACACTTAAGTGACTTATACCAAATAGAGCTCCCATATGGGCCATGTTTAGTGAACTTGTTTCCACAAAAGAAGGACCCATAGTTATTCCAAAGTATCTCTATACTTCAACTGCTATGGGATCAAAATATTGCACGCATCAGATGCATAGAGGCTTAGCATATGCTAGTCTTTAGGCATTATTAATGCCTTGTTTTAATAATATGATGACTAGGAACATTTGAAAACACGGCTTTAATGCATAAGGATCTCATTGTCATAACTCATTACTAGCTTTGTAAAGCCATTGTGTTTCATGGGCTTAATCTAATTAGTGTCTCTATGATTATCTGTCATGCAACTAACATGAAGAAAAACCTTGAATCACCGGCATAAGTGATTAGTTTGCATTATTAACTTGTATATGCCTCATCTAATCTGATTTGCTCTAAGGCATATACTAACACCCTTAACTGAATCATCCCCTATAAATAAGGGGAATGATGTTTATAGAATGGTTAGTGGCTTTTAATATAAAGTTGTTTATTTTCTTCCAATTTTAAGCTTTTTTTTCCCCCAAATTTCTACACTTTAAAAGTAGATTTACTTGGAAAATTTTAATTTTTGTTCATATCATTCATATTTCTTCCTTTTAGTAAGCCTAGTGACTATTTATGCTCATAAATTTTAATCCATCTTGAAAGGCCAAGTATGAAGACTATGATCAATTTTCTTGATTTAATTGTTAAATTTGATTTTTACCATGAAAATACATGTTTTGTTGTGGAAATGATGTTATGATACTATGTACATAATTTTAATGTTATTTTCATTGGTAATTTTGCTGATTATTGATAAAGTTTGTTTATATGTTCATATTTCTTATTTTTCCTACATGTTAATGATTATGTGAGCCTTGTAGAAATCAGGATATATGTTGATTATTCATGTGGACATGTTGAAAATCTTTTTTCTTGGTTGATTAGTATGGCTAAACATGTTGTGGCCTTTGAATAAATTTTCCTATTTGTTTTCATGAAATTTAAGGATTATTTTGTGATATTTGAAAGTTATGGGGTATAAAAATAAATTTTCCAAAATTTTTTAAGGCCTTGGATATGAGTCTCCAAGATTGGTCAATTTTAATATGGGTGATTTGATAAAGTTTTTGACCTTAGGGTGTTATTTTATAGTTACGAAAAATATAAGGACCAAATTACGAAAATGAAAAAAATTGTTTCAAGGCCATCCATGCTTGACTGAATACATTAGAGACCTTTAGGGCTGTTTTTCATGCATTTTTAACTTTTTAAAGATCTTTTTTAATTTCACAAAATTTAGGGGCTTCTTTCTAAATTTAAAAAAAAATATTGTTCCAAGGCCAAAGGTACTTAGCCAAATGTTCCTTGTGATTTTTTGTATCATGTTCATGTTGATTTTGATGAATTTGGTGCTAATTTGTGGTTAGGGACTATTTTGCAAAGTTAAGAAAGTTTAGTGACCTTTTAGGTAAACCCTTGCATTGTAGGGTGAAAAAGGTCATTTCAACATCAAATTACCCATTTAGGTTATTTTGAACATATTAGAGACATTTCTAACACTTTTACCCATTTTTGGGCTAAAGTGCGAATTTTGAGAAAATAAGTGTCTATTAGTAATTTTTGCACTTTAGGTCATATTTATCATGCAAATTACCCATTTATGGTGAAATTATCACTCTACATCATTTTTGAGTCCTTTAGGGTTATTGGGATACTTTCATGTTGAAGGTACTCCTTAAAGGTATGTTAATAATTTAACCTAGAACTGATTTTTTTATGATCACAAGGATAGTTCTATGTCGAAGACGCATAATAGGGGTAGGTTCATCCTTTTGAAGATATCAAGTCCTTTAGGTTATTGAAATATTTTGATATCAAAGGCAAACCTTAAAGACATTTTAGTTATTTATACTAGAACCAAATCTTATGTGATCACTAAGATGCTTTCACGTCAAAGGTGCAAAGTAGGAATAGGTTTGTTCATTGATAATGTCATGAGTCCTTTAGGATACTAGAATACTTTCATGTCAAAGGTATATATTACGGACATTTTAGTAGTTTATTTTAGAACTAAGTCCGTTAAGGTCATCGAGATACTTTCATGTCAATGGTGTACTTTAGAGGACATTTTGGTTTCTTTGATCAAGTTTGGGCCTTAGGATAAGTTCTTTTATTATTGTTGATAAAATCAAAATTTTTAAAAATTAAGGCAATGCCTTTGAACTTAAATTAGTACATGGAATGTCTTCTAGTATGTGGAAGGCACATTGTTTCAATAAAAAGATATCCATTTTTAATAAGTAAAATTGGTAATTTTTATAAATTTTGAAAAAATAAAACCTTTCGTATTCCTCTAGCTCTCTAGTGGGATACGAAAGATATTTTGATTTTTAAATCTTTTGTATTTATCCAACTCTTTGGTGGGGTGTGAAAGATAATGATAAACCTTTCATATTCCTTCAATTCTTTGATGGAGAGTGAAGTGAAAGATAAATATAAAAATTTTTGTGCTCTTTTGGTCCTTTGGTGGGATACAGAACATATTTTTATTTTCAAAAATATTAAAAACTAGATTTTCTCAAATAAGTAATAAATGGAAATTATAATTAAATATCAAATATTAAAAATAAATACAAATCAAAATTTAAGTTAACACGTAATTAATAAGGTACCAATTATCGGGTGTCAAGAGGGATCAATCCTTACTTATGATTGTAGCTAACTCCTAAACCCTTTCATGTGATCTTTTGTATTATTGCAAACCTCAGAGCTTATTTTAAAGGTTTCATGATCTTCGAAATATAAACTCTGGTCGATGACTAATCTTACCTAGCTGAAATAGATTGGTGACGACTCCAAAATGAATGGTCATTTCATAATAACTATTTAGGGTTAAGTCAAGTAAGGATTCATCTCAATGACTTAATCCCCAAAAGCAAGAAAATATAATAATGATATGACCCCAAAAATGAAAAAATTAATGATATATAAAAATATTTAGGAACGATGGATACACCCGCCTTTCAAGTCCAGCTGGTCAGGATTCGTATCCCAGCCACGTTGTGATATAATGCATACCTCATATGAAGACAAGGTACTATGCTCAGTTGTCACTTAATTTCTTTGGTTTGCTTAGCAAAAGAAGTGGATCCAAACCACTTTATGAAGCTGAGCTATAAGAAAGATCAAAACTACTCTTTAATAGCATGAATTAAGTCATGGAAACATCCCATGCCATGGCTATTTAGGACTAAAAAATTCAATTAAACCTAGTCATAAGTCCAATGCTAAGGCTACGTATGAATTTGGATGATTTTTAATTCCAAAAACGTGGTTAAATTAGAGTTTCAAATCAATGGTGCAAGAGTTGAAAAATGCCATGAACTAGGCAAAATGGCCCAGATGTATCGATATATTGAAGAATGTATCAAAACAATAAGCAATTTTGCCTAGAATGTATCGATACATTCAGGCTTGTATCGATACATTCAGGCTTGTATCAATACATGTACTTATGTATCAACACATTTTGGCCAAATATCATGATTTCACTACTGCCAAGCCCTGTATTGATATAATTGACAAATGTATCGATATAATGAACAAATGCATCAATACACGATCTTTTGTATTGATACAACCAATAAAATTTTGAATTTTACTGATGTAGAGGCTCTGTATCGATACAAAATGACTATATATCGATACATTCATGCAATAATGTGAATTTTCTATACCCTTAGTCTTCTAAATACTTTACCTTAGTTTGGAATGATGGGTGACTGGTCCGTCCTTATCTAAATGGTTTTGATGATGCCTCGCATGATATCCTTTGATGTTTTGGATGTTAGCCCAAATAAAATGAGGTATCTATAGTTAATATACATATATTTACTATTAATTTATTAATAGTATGATTTAATAATACCAAGTAATATTTATATAGTAATATAGTCGCATGGAATATATAGTAACTATATAAAAGTAAATATTAACAATATTCTTAAATAATGCATATAAAATATTGTCCTTAATCATATATTAATATTATAAATAGATACATGAAATTGTACACTATAGTTACTTAATATGAAAGATTATATTTTATTCCATATAATATTTCATTATATATATATATTATATTATCTATTAATTTAAATATTACATAATACAAACATTATAGTGTCAATAGTTATATAAAAATTTACTATACCATACATATAAATACTTATTGATAAATTATATTATATATTATGATATTAAATAAATATTTATTATTCTATACAATATCAATAGTTATATAAGCATTTATTACAATTATACATATTTATATAACTCTTGAATATAATATTTATTATATTATAATATATAAATACATTTAGTAATGTTTTATACAATCTATATTATTATAATTATATATAGTATATAATTAATATATATTGTTTCACGTACAATATGTTTGCAATTATATTATAAATTATATCATATTTGTTTATATGATAAGTACATTTCAGTTATAATAAAAAATTTTTATTTTAATGTTTTTTTTAATTAACAAAAGTACATAAATTTATTGCAAGGTCATTTTGTAAAAAGTAAAAAAAAATAAAATAACTTTTCTCGTTAGAGTGATTTAACTTAGTAAATTGATTGATTCATCAAAAAATATTTTATAAAACAACTTGTATTTTTAAAAATTAAAGATATTTAACATTATTGTTGTTATTATTATTATTATTATTATTATTTTAAAAAGATATTTTTAAATTATTATTATATAGTTGATATAATTTATTTTAGTAGCACGTTATTTAAAAATTCAGGATTAGCTCACTTCGTATTCTTTAGTAGCTTTTTTAAGGCCAATTAAGGTTTGAATATTTCAGCATTTTATAAATATCTGTAAATGATTATAATGTTTATATTATGTAATATTTTTAAGGTTTGAATCTTCATAATATAATTTTTTAAATAATAAAAAAATATTTACTTTTTAAATTTTAATTTTAGTAATTTTGTCACTATGCAATAGTAAAATTAATTATTAAAATCGAGATTAAAAAGTATTTATAGATTATAAAATTTGAAAATGATTCAAATCCATCTAAGTTTGCCTAAACCCAAACTGATCCGAATCCGAAATAATCTAAACCTAAAAAAGCTTGTATCAAATGGTCTAAACCCGAGATAGCCCGAGTCTAAAATTATCAAATCCAAAAAAATGTAAACTCAAAAATATCCGAACATTAAATAATATAAATTTAAAATAATTTGAATCCAAAAATAACTCGATTTAAACTTGTCTGTTTACTATTTCTAACAAGAACTTGAGCCCTATCACAGTTGTCAATTAAAAACTTCATTTACGATAAGGCCTGCGGACAACATTTTCGAAGGGACAAGTTCTAACCATAACAGAAATAGAAAATTGATTCGGCAAATAAAAAAGCAAGTCCTCACATATAACAACCGCATTAGTAGAACCTAATTCCCACTTTTAAATTATTATTATTATTATTATTATTATTATTAAAAAACTCCTGAAAATGAAAAATGTATGTATAAGTAATTTACTTTCCTTTAAAAAACTAAGTCTCTACTTTTTCTTACTTTTTTTTCTATTTAAGAAATGTTTTGTGTAGTTAGTTAAACCTTTTTTTTATTACTTATAGTTTATATTTTTTTTATTTCACCTACTTTTTCGCTCACTTTTTTTTACCTATATATTTTTTTATATTTCATCCATTTTGTGGGAGTGTCATAGTTATTTTAAATTGAGTTTACACTTGTAACCTAGTACAAAGATTAATAAATATCTTAACTTCAATAGTTCTTTGTAAAAACTTCTAAACTTTCTGGCCCGTCAGTAAAATATAAAAAATGAAATATTAATATGAAATATTAAAAAAAGATAATGCTGGAGGTGTTCAGGACATTTGATAAGAGAGCAAAGATGAGTATTTTATTTATATATCTATAAAAAGAAGGTTTATATATATATATGTATATTTATAGTACTAATTTATAAATATATGAAAATCATAGTATCTATACTAATTATAATGTCCTTAACAGAATTAGTGTCAAGGGTGAAGTGACACCCTTCAGTTAAAAGAATTACATAAACATAAAATTAAATTTATACTAATAAAATGAAATTAGGGTATTTAAATATTTCAATTAAAAAATCCATTTCTTTTTTAAATATCTTTAACTTTTTTTAAATAATTATTCAACAAAAGCCTGCTTACTTTTTTTAATTTTTTATTTTTTCTTAAAATAAAATACATATTTTTTAGAAAACATATACAAAATATATATATTTTTTTGAATTTTCATTGCGATCTTTAAAATTAAATTTTCAATCCCCGATCTTTCAGAAATATTATAAATCCATCTATTTTCATCAACTGTAATTAAAATATGATGGAACTTACCCTCTC
>JAQSVH010200122.1:0-16286 GCA_029448705.1 Adansonia digitata
ATTGATTTATTTTTATATTTTTTAGAATTACTATAAATAAAAGTCTTATAACTAAGAAAAGTAATTATATTTATTTGATAAATATTCAATATTTCAATAATTAATGATTTTGATTTGATTGATATATGAGAAGATTCATTTACATTAATATAAAATTAATTAGTTCTACACATTTAATAACTTTTTATATGATATATATTTATTTAATCTAGTCGTATTTTATGTTCTATTATCGAAGACCATGTATATCGATTTTCAAGTAAATTTAAAATGTCTAATTATTTTTTGATTTAAAAAATTTTTAATTGTTAAATATATATATAAAATAGTATTTTTAATCAATATAATAGAGATATTAAATCAATTTAAAATTTTACATGAAAAACAAATGTAATTATATTATTAAATTCAATAATTGATTAATTAAAATATTAACTATATAAAAGGTTATAAAAATTCTGTAAAACTAATTTATTTTATGGTAGTATAAGTGAATTTTTTTTCTTAATATATGTACCTTATATAAGATAGGAATAGATAAGATACTTTTCAACCTTCTTAGTTTATAATTTATTTATTGGATCTGTATTTTAAGTTATCTACGTTCATTTAACATTTTTAATATTTTATTATAGTTGCACATAGATCTCCAATATTTTAATTTTTTCATATTGACCTTTTAAAATTTTATTACAATTAATCTTTTTATAGTATATAGTTACATATGTACATTGCATAAACTCCAAACAAATGATATTTGCCATCTTGATCTGATGGCCTGTTTGGTATGATGCGATAGGGCCTTGAACCAGCCCAAAGTCAGTGGGCCTACAATATTTCATTGTTTGGTTTAAAACGTGGGAGCAATAAAAAAGGTTGAATCAGGTCAAATTCAATCGTATCTTTAATTTAAATTAAAATGAAATAAAAAATTAATTTTAAATTTTAAATTTTCTTGATAAGAATTTTATAATATTTACTTTTATTGAATTAAATTAAATTATTATTAAAATTATTTTATTTTATTTAATTAAAACTATTACTAAATTGATTTTCAATTTTAATTTTGTTCACATTAATATTTTTTTTAACTTTATTATAATTAATCTTTTCATAATATATAATTAAATATATATGTATTGGCCTAAAAATTAGTGTACGTAAAATTTGGTTCTCTTTTTAACATAAATTTTGAGTATTCGAATCACAAATTGAATTAATTTTATAACTCATTTTTGCCAAATGTCTTATATTCGTACGTACGATATTTCTTTGTTTTATGAATATTAATCCGTGTCTAGTTAAGGTGGTTGATATTTGGCCTTTAATAAAATTTAATTTAATTATTATTAAATAATGCTCACAGTATGGTCACCAATCTAGGTTTAGGATGTCTTTAACGAAAAATCCAAAGTCAACGAATGACTTGTCTGGAAACGTGTCATGTTTCTATTAGTTCTTATGACCACTTTTTCTCATGAGACTCGTCTAATGCCACATCTAGACGTTTGGCGAAGAAAAAAGATGGTAGTGACTTAGTGTGGGGATGGCCTCACCGTAATATTCTCCGAAGGCCCCCAACCGACGGTCCATTTTTCCAAATCTGAAACTTTTTTTTTCCCGAAAACTATAAATACTTATTCTCACTTTCCTTCGGCATTTTTTTTTGCCCTAAAAATTCCGCTAATTCCCTTTCCCTTTCCCATTTCCATTTTGGCCGCAACCATGACTTCCCCTAACAGACACTCCCTTCCCTTCCAATTTCCTCCCTTCTTCTCCCCTTTTCTCTTCATCCTACACCGTCGTTTCCTCGCCCTTTGACCGATCGTACTTGTTTAATTCCTTCCCCTGAAAACGCCGCCGTCGGTTCTTGGTGTTCTTTGTTTTTTTATTCGAGTGCTAAGTTCTTTCCTTCTTCTGTGGTTGGGGTGGCGCGCTGTTTGGATGGATGCAGTAGAGTTGAATTGTCCGGTGGATGTTCCGAGGCTTACAGGATCTGAAGGGTTTGCAAGAGGGGCTAGGGTTACAGATGATTGTAAGCCGCTTCTTAATTCTTCGATTAACTGTTGTGCCACTTCTCTTAAACATAAAGGTCCATTCTTTCTAACTCTTTTTTGTCCTTTTTAATTATTTGGTTTTTTTTTTCTCTTTAATTTTTTTTTCATTTCTTTCTTATTATCAGAAAAGGAGAAATTTTTTTTGTTGAGCTTCTGTTATTTATTCTAGGGAAGCAAAAACAATGGTCTGAGTAGAGGATAAAAAATTCAATAAAAAGAACCAAGAATGGGAAAAGAGGATAAGTAGTGAAACTGTGAGTTTTTTGTTATTTATTGCTTTTAACCCTTTCTTTGGTGATTATTGTGGAGATTAGCTCACGTGTTTCAAGGAAAAGCAGAAAGTTGTCTGTTTTTAGCTTTTTTGAAAGTGGCTGTAGTAAAATAAATCCTTCTACAGATGGCATAGGAGACATCCCATTACCTCAGTCATGCAATACTTGCAATTCTTCTTCTTTTAACAAAAGAAGACTGTTTATGATGATTTAGTATTAAGTGTCCACATGGTGGAAAATGTGATGCAAATTTTAGAATGTTTTTCCCTTCAATTACTTAATAGCACTTTTTTTATGCACTTCTAGATTGGTTGTGGTGCTTAGTCTTTTGTTCATACAGTTTCTATGATTGGAAGTTTACCAACTTTTCAATTCTCAATTTGTATATCATGAGTGTCTAATATTTTGTACTGAAATTTATCTTTCACATATGTTCTAATAAAATCTTATTTTGCAGATGAGACAATCGTTGTTAATGCTTTAAAATCGGTTGGTGGGATTCCTGATGCTGAACTCTGTAGGCATGCTAGTCAGATGGGACAATTGTCTAAGCAGCATGATCGAATTGGCACCAGTTGTCACTTGCGAAATCCTGGTTCTGATGTTGTTAACACACAAAGAAAAGCCAGAAAAATGCCGGGTAGTAGCTTTGGATGTTCTAAGAGAGCACATATTGCTCAACAAGAAGACAATATGACTTCAGATGGTGTTGATTACATAAAGGATATAAATGATAAGCTAGAGTGTTATAATACAAAATGTAACTTTACGGGTTCTACCTTTTCTTCTCCTGTTTGGAAATAGTACATTAATTTATGCCGAGTCGTAATGGCAAAATTTTATGAGACTGGTTTAAATGGATTGCACAACCTAAAGGTGAAAATTTTTCATGCATGTCATCTATTAAAGACAACAAGATTAGGAATAGAAACTTAAAAGTAGAATCTGGATTATCCTTGCAATTAGTTGGAGTTTATGCTGATTGTCTATTTTCTTGTTTTTTGTATCCCAGATAAAACTCAAATGTCAAGAAAAAAGAGCAGCTTTAGTGGCAAGCGAGGTGATAGGAGAAATCTCAAAGTTCCTATGAAGCTGAAATTTGATTCTTTCTCCATGAAGGCGGGTTTCGCAAGCTTTACTATGGCCTCCGGAGGGGCCAACTTCCTTGGTATGTCATTGTTACCAGAAAAAGGTTTTGACAGCAGACATGTATTTTTTATTGTATTATGCTATGTTAAGCATACAAGTATTGTTTGTTACAGTTGTTGGGTTTGGATATGCTTAAAGAGTCTCACCAATTTGTGGACGCTGCATGAATATTATCTACTTATTTAGTTTAGAGTTAGCTACTGGTCATATGTTTCTGTTTTTTTACATCATTCAACTTTGGGGATTCGATTTCAGGATCATATGGTCTAAAGTCAGATATTCATGATGTCACCAAGCTTGTGGAGGATTTATCATTAAATGAACTCCTTGATGGCAGTTGTGAGTACCCCATTTTAGGCAAGGAGAAGTGCAGGAAAGCAGCTAATACAAGTGAAAGTTTTCTACATTCAGTTAAAAAGGCCTGGTCCATTATTTCGCTTAATAGGGTTCAGTCCCCAAATTTTACAGACAGAGACAATTCTTCACAGAAGAAAATGCCTATTTACCCAGCAAGCTCTGTTTCTGTAGCACCAAGTCGTAGTAATGGTGATAGTGAAGACAGCTGTTGTATAGACCCGTCACCATGCAACAAGGTGATTTTTGAGCAAAAATCTATTATGCTTGATCCTAAAAAGCAACTATAATAAAGTAACATATTGATATGCGTTGATACTGGATAAAATACTTTCTGCCTATTGATGTGAATATTTAGCACTTTTCTACTTATTTATATGTTTTCTTTTTTGCAACTTTTTGTAGTATCAAGGTCATTTGACTAGGTTGATTCCATGCTCTGAATTTCATCTAATGATCCTATTGAAAGCTCTTCATGCATATTACACCTTGTCGTCATGCCTTGAAGTCTTAGGCTCAACTGTGAACCAATTTTTTATTTTTGTTTTGAATTCCTTATAGATGCTAACAAGTTGGTCATTAACTTTGTACTTTGATATTGTTTCAAACCCAGGATTCATGTGGCAAGCCCGAAATGCCTGCCAGCCTTCCAGATTTGTGTCAGCCCAAAGATATTCTGGAGCGCTTGGCATTGCCTCCGCCAAAAGATTTGGAATCATTACTTCTCAATGCAACCAAGCCTTCTTCATCCACAAGGAACAATTCTGATACTCGCTCAGGCAAGCAATTATTCCGCCGAGCAAGCTTGCCACCATTTCCCTGGTCTCATACTTTTAATGGGTGTAGAACCAATTCTGATGCTGTTAAGCTTTTATCAAATAAAGGCACATGCCAAGGCCGATGGGTAAAAATATCGATTACTTCCAATTCGCCTGGGATTACAACTGGTTGTTTTGCCAACTTGGAGTCACTTGCTTATGATTCGAGCCTAATTCCTTCAGGTTCAAAGTTTGGTAATTCAGAAGGTGGAATTACTTCATCCAACGGTAATCTTCGTTTCTGTGAGCAGGGTGCATCATCTCCTGCTGCTTATACCAAGCATTTTAATGGTCCTCAAGGTAAGAATTTCTTGGGGGGGGGGTAGCTTCATGGTCTTTCTCTGTCTACATCTTCTGGTGTAATGAGAGATTTTTCTCTTTTCTTGAATTTACAGAATCTGGACTTGGATTGGCAGATCAATTGAATGGTATCTAGAGCTCTCTCTCTCTCTCTCCCACTCCACTCCACTTTTTTTTTTTTTTTTACATAAAAAAAAATGTCGTCCCTGGTACCAGATATCTTTCTCCTTGTTTAGTGTTGGTTTTTTTGCTATAGATATGCTGATCTCTTTCAAAGGAGTCTTTTACTTGGTTTTCCAAGTTATCTTTCTGGATCAAGTTGGTAGTTTCACATGATCCTTATTGGAAATCCTGCCAGCCCCCTTGGCCATGCATATACCTTTCTTTTAGCTTTTTTCTTTGTGGGGATAAAGAATTGAATCTTTCAAAGTGGAATTCGGTGTAGTTGTTCGGTTCTGCTATCTAGCCTTTTAGACTCTTTGGACCAAGTAGCATCAGGTTGAAGTATGGGCATTTGGCGTGAGATTTCTAGTGCTCATTCTTGTATATGAATATAGCCAAATTTATTTCCATTTTGGTTTTGTTTGTCTTTTCTTATTTATGGTTTTCTTTTTGGTGATAGTTGGCCACTGTCCAAGACTATTGGCTGCCGCTCAAACGTTGTGTGACATTGCAACTAAATCATTGAGACAAGTCCCAGATGGGATTACAAGGTGGCCAAAGAAGCCTTCACAAAAGACCATGAAAGCTCGTAAGACAAAATCAATTGAGAAACCTGAGGAAATATATGCAATGTCTTCTTCAGGATTGGGATCTGACAAACCGGTGAGAAGTGATATGGACCGGATAATTCCCTCAAAAAGGCCTAAGCTCTCTGTTGTTGAGAATAAGAAAGATCTAAGTCATATCAATGGTGTTAGAAAAGGACCAATAGATTGGTATACTCCTACATCAAGTAGATCATCGCCCGGCAAATCGTTAAGAGACTCGGCTGTAGAAATAAGACATTTTACTGCCAATGTAGTCAAGCCGTCAAGTAAAACGCATCCGCCAGCAACGTTTTTGGTTAAGCCTTGCAATAGTCAACACAAGTTGCGTAAGCTAATTCCAGTGGACTGGAAGAGGGAGAGAGATAGGCTTGACTAGTAAAGTATTTTATTCTACGTAGAGGTTGCATTCAACAGTTATAGCAATTTATCTAACATTTCTGTGAGTTTACCATGTTCCTGGTTTATTTGTATATATAGCGTGTTGTAGGTAGAATGCAATAGTTGCGAGGCTTTGTGCTATATGGTTGCAAGTGGGGAAATGTTACAATAGAAGCTGATGATGTTATTTAATGTTGTAATATTAATGATAGTTGTAGAATACAACAGGTAATTCTTTGCCTTGTGTAGATCAAGCAATCGATGAGGCAACGGAAATTTTCAGTTTCTCTCACCTTCCCTTTAGCAAACATGCGAACCAATGAAATATTGATGATAATGTATTTCACTCTTTTGAATTTGCTTTCAGTTTGAAGTCCCTATTTATGTATATTTTTTACATGGTATTTCATGCTGTAGTAGCTGGTCATTAGAGTGGCAGCTTTGGGTTGAAAGCATGAATGATTACTTAAAAGAAAAAAAAAATCGAAATTGAAACCTAAGGAAACATTTGATCTAGCAAAAGAACCAGAGCCATTGCAAATCCAGGATCAAATCCTGGCTGTACGATCAACAGAAAAACCTCTAGGCCGAAAGAAATGCCTCCGATTATAGCATCTTTTCTCCTGATCTCGGCTACCACCCTCTTCGTCTCATCTACCACTTTACATGATCTTTGCGAGTATGATCCTTCAATTACATAAACATACCTTTTGTCCGATGACTGGCGATAGACATAAGCTAGCACATTAGAGTTGCCACGTAAGATGTTAATGCACTTCTTTACACGGAAAATTGGCTTTTCTGATGATTTTCCTGATGTACAATAATCACCTACTTCCCCTCCATAGACAAGCCAGGTATCTACCAGTCTAAGGTTCTGCCCATGAAAATGACAAATTAATGATAAACTAAAACATATATTCATATCCGATATTCACATCCGAATTCGAATAACATAGCATATACATATATTAATGTAGATGAAGTCTTGCGTGAATTATACAAAAATGATGGTACCTTCCTACTCCGGTGCATTGTCAGTATGGAGTTTCCTGAGCCATTCATGAGAATGAGTTCCTTGGGGCGTCCAACGTAATTGTCAACTCGATAAACTAGATTTCCATCGGAATCAATCACAGTAAATCCATTACAGCTAATTATAAGTGATTTTCTCCACACTGTTAGTGATGTGCACAGATAATCATGACCTTGGGTTATGGATAACTCTGAATGTTCTTGATGTTCTTCATCATGGACTGATCTTGACAAGGGTTTCAAGAAAAGAAACATTTCTCGTATGTTTCTCCGTCTAACAAACTGTTTTTGAAGGTTGACAAGGTTGTGGGAAAAGATTAATAGGCTGTAGTAAGACCAATCTGTGGTAGTTTAAAGCTGATATTTATTTTCATTTCCTGCCGAAAATTGTGAAAATAGACAACTTTTGACCTCTCAAACCTCTTTTTCTGGAGTCAATTTTGATTTAGTCTAGATTTCACTTATTCTTGGCGTTGGAAAATGGGACAATTTGTGTTTTTCTGCACAGATGATGGTCTCCAAAGATTCCAAACTTTCACTTCTTTCAAGTACGTAGTTGTTAGGTTCTTATTTCATTTGCTAAGAATTCATAAAGAAAGCGACGAAAACGTGAACCACAAATCCAAGACAGGCTTGCGTTGCTAGCTATGGTTTTATCCGTCACAGTTTCCCATATATCTGTTTGATGTCTGTCAGAAACAAATAAAAATTAGAACGGAAAATGGTGAGACCGATGGCATTGACATATATTGTTTTTGCATCAGAATACTCAATAGTTTTTCAGCATTTCAGTCATCCTATTCCTTGGTAGGCCAGCTTGGGGGGGACGTTGCTCCCAAGGGCATTGGTCACTTGGTCCAATATAATATACTAACATTGAACAGAACGAACAACTATACTGATCCCTTTGGGACTTCAAGCCAGTACAGTTTATGAAGAAATTTCCCAATATCAGACAATAAAGACACCCAAATTCAAAATCAGACAACAACTTTCCTTGAAAGGGATAGATAACCTTTGCCCTTTATACGGCTTAGATTTGTCTTTATGGCTCAGGATTTGTAATAACCATGAGCATTTTATCATCTAATTGACACACGGCGCGTTGATTACCATCGGACTAAAATATCAGTTACGGTGGAAACTTAGCGTGCAAGTCATTGAGAGTAGGTGTCAAGCCAGCCTTGTGCAAGTTTCCTGGTTGAAGTGGTCATCTTTTTATATTCTTGGAACTGACCCATCACCAGGTTCCCTATTTAGAGAAAGAAAATGTTGTTCGCAACCATCGGGAGTGTTTGGTGTGCCTCTATAATTGTTGCAGAGATGAAAATACCTACAGGGAGGGGGAGCTCAAGCCAGGGCCTTAATATTGAAACCAAGCCAAGGCCATTTTTTCTGAAAAGTCTCATTTTTATGTCAAGCTCATTTTTCAAACTTAATACTTTTATCTTAATCTTTTTAAATATTAGGCAAATCTCTGGATTTTGACGAGTAACCTGACCCTTGATAAGATCTGTTCGGAAATGATATATAAATTTAATTAGCATTAACCTACATGCTAATTGCTTATTGCAACTTTGAAGGGCTAAAAGGCAAGCATATCATCCCTGGGAGCAGAGCCAATCTTTCCTCCTCAGGTTGATGAGAACATGTTTTTGGGGACTTTCGTTGTCAAGGCCTTTTCAAGTGCATGCATTTCTTTTTATAACTTCCAAACAAATTCAATAAGCATTAATCTCATTTGCCTCTTCAGAAAAGCAAGAATTCTTTCAGTGGTTGCATGAATGGTTTCAGTTTAATAACTCTCAAACCTCAATTCAGTAGAGCAAAGTATCAAGACTAAGAACATAACGAACATTATCATAGTTAATTGTGATAAATATTGACAATTGAGAGAGCCTTAAATACCTTGGCAAAGCATCCCCTTACCTCGCATATGCAGGCTCCTGATTAAAAGAAAAAAAAACATTCGCAAACGTCATGTTTGGTGAAATTTATGTCTCTTACATTTATAACTTCGGAAAAACAACGATTAGTTGCTCTCTGTTCATGAATCAGCCTCTTTTTTTTTTTCCCCCTTTTTTCTCTCATCAATTTCTACTTAGAAAAGCCACCCATGCAGGGTTTTTGAGGGTATCTGTCCCCTATAGTTGTTACAATTTTAGGCCAAAATCTGCTAACATGTTTTCTCTGTGACATCCAAAAAACCCTAAATACAGTGTATTCCATTAAGATATCATCTCCTAAACTTTCTATGTTTTCATAATTGAATTAAAAAAACAACCTTTTAAACTTAATAGATACAGTATGATTCCATTCTTATGCTATTTAGATCAATGTATAATAATACACTTATCATGAGTAGTTCTGCATGTGACGTCTATTTCTAACCTTAATCATATATCAATTTTGCGAAAGCAAACGAGTGATAAGTTTGTTTGGAAAAGAAAATTACTATCAAAAATTAAATTTATATTTTTTATTTTTAGAGTAATTTTATTAATATAAAAAGGATTGATTACTATGTTAGAAAAATTTCGTGTCTTAAAAAAAATTAAAGACACTTAAAACGTTTATTGCTTGTCCAAATGTGTTTGATAGATTTTACAATATGTTTCCCAGATCTCTTTGATCTCGTTACTAGTCGATAACACTTTCAAACGGTAACACAACAAACTAAAAGAATAATAAGATTTTTTCTCTCGAAAAAGAAACGGCACACAATGTTATTAGATGTAAAGCCTTTCTTTTTTCTTTTTGTACCTCGTCATTTTCTTAAAATTTTTCCTATCTTTTTAACCAAAACCATAAAAAATCGTTTCAAAGCTACAATAACTTACGTTTTTATCATTAAAAGAAATAAATTGTTTTAAAATTAAAACAATTTCAAGACTATAGCATTAAAGCCATAAAAAGCTATGTTTCTATCATTAAATTGTTTTAAAATTAAAACAATTTTAAACCAAGCTACGTTTCAATACTAAAATCTGTTTAAAAAAATTAATGCTTGAAATTATTATCGAATTATTTTATCAGACTATGATTTAACATTTTCTTTCTTTTTAAGCAGGCGATTTGAGAATAAATTCTCATTCACCTCAGATATCAATCGTATAAATTAAACTTACACCATGAATTTCGATACGTATATCACATAAACAACTTCGTATAGATATATATTTCGTATTTATATACTATTAAATTATTATTGATATCCAACATACTACACTTAAAGGAATACTTTTTCAAAAATAATAAATTACTTTCCATTGATATGAAATTCATTGGTCAAATTATTGTTTTTAATGAAACAAACATTCAAAAAATGTCAAAATCATTTTCCAAAAAGTTATTTTCACGTCCTCTAAAATATAATTGTTCTAAGACAATGGGGTAAGAACGAAATAACTAATAAGCAATATTTTATATTTCTTTTCAAAAAAAAAAGTTGTCAGTGCATGAAACTTCATGACATGATTCAGGATTTCAAAATACCAGGCATTGACGTGTTCTTAGTTACTCACATGCTGTAATATAATAGCAAAATATGGACTAAACATGGTTCAAAAGATTCATAAATTAAGATGCTTCCAAAAGAATGCCACAAATCAAGACACATGCAGGTTTCATAAGAAATGTTATATATATATATATATATATATAATTAAACAAATGGCACTATGTTTTCTTGTACAATCAAAAGATAACTAAACAATGCTCGAATTATTTAATTTGACGGAAAATCTATGGTGTTATATTGGAAGTGTTGGGAAAAGAGGTTTTAGTGTTGGGAGACAAAAAATGCACTGTACATTAGTAATAATATTATAATGATAAACTAAATTAAGGTTTGTCATGTCCATATATAGCCCACGTTACTTGGGACCATTACCAAACAAGAAGTTGGCTTTTATGACTTTATTTTTGGTATTTTTTAAATTTATAATTTAATTTATATAATTATTTTTAAAAATAATATTTATTGAGTTTGAAGTTTGAATCTTAATATTTATAATATATTTTTTTAATCTCAAACTAAGATCTTATTTGTATAAAAAATAATTTTTTAATTTTATAAATAAAATTAAAAGATGATCGCATATTTTATTTATTTTTTAAATATATGTCAAAAATATATACTACTTTATTAATTTTATTTGTAAAATTAAAAAATTTTATGAAACGTGAATGGGATAATTTGTCGATTTTTTATAGTCCACTTGGAACGTAAGATTTAGCAACTGATCACTAGTAAATTTCGGATTCATCCCTTTTCTTTCCCTTACCCTTCTACGTAATATTCTAAAATATATGCTTTCGTCGATCCCATATTCATAATATTCTAAAATCGATGCGTTATTATGCATGCATCGATTTTTTTTAATTATATTATATTTTAATTATTTTTGTGTTTAATTTAATATTATCATGTTTATTCCTTAAATCTCGAGTTCCAATAGATGATTAGACCAAAGCTGAGGGGGAAGAAAATTGAAAGCAAGAAATAAGGAAGGAGTCCACGACAGAACTCGTTTGTAGCGAAGCTCCCTAGAGGCTCGACTTGAAAAAATAAGGATGAAAATGGTGGGATCCTTGCCAATTTCAATAATATACGGCTGCCTAATCTTTAACCCCATTGTGTCTGCGCTTTTCCTCTCTTCGGTTGAAAAATAAATAGTTCATATCCTTTTATATCCCCGCAGTAATTGAAAATTTTCTAAATTAAGTACCTATTAGACAGTTTTCCAAATGAAGCACATTGAATTTTCAGTTCATTTATTAAATAATCCCGATCTTTAAATCCTTACGTCAGTATCAATTAATAAAAATTTGGCACACAATTATCACATACCGTAGTCTTTTTGGTTCACGTAGTTTTGGGCCTCACTTGAAGCAAATCAACCATTTTGACACCCTATTCAACTTTGTTCAATAAAACCCGATCAAATAATAATCCGATTAGATCATAAAAATTTAAAAAAAATATATGAAAAAATTAAAAAAATTAATAAGTTTAAACTTTTTACGTGCAAAATTTTAATTGGTTAAAGATTAAATCAATACTCATTGAAATCGGAGGAAAAAGGTAAAGAAGCGAAATTTAAAGTTATTAACATGACAATGACATCACATTTACCTCTATATATTTTTGCAAGTTTTCCCTGTTAATGTGAATTTTTTTTTACGCACGTTAAAATTTAATCAATATTTTTTTAATGATATCGAGAATTGTATTAACTATTAATATAATAAATAAACTCAAAATTCTGAATAAAACATTTTTGTAGACCAATTATATAGAACTTTTCCAATTCAATAATCACCCAAGACATTATCCAACCCCCCAAAAGAAAAATAAAAGAGAAAATCTCTTTTTCACTGTTCTGATTTCCACTTTCCCACTTCTCTGACCATAAAGACAGCATTTAGTCCTGCCCCCCGTGCCCACATTATCTAGAATTTAAATATTCAACGTTATTTTATGATTTTAAATTTTTTATTATAAATATTTATTATAATTAATTATAATAATATTTATTATATTAATACTAATAAACATGAAAAAGGAAATACGATTGTAATTACAATTTAAACCATTGATTAAAGCCTGAATTCCCAATTGTTCAAGGATAATTAGAAAAAAAAAAATTGCAGATAATGATGGACACTTCATATCATACATGATTACAAGTAAAACACTTATTTACAGAGAGAGACAATCAAATTAAGCTGCTGAATTAACTGATTCCTTCTTTGTCCTGAAATATCAATCCACGATTGATTTACTGATTAAAGGGACAAATTTTTCCCGCTTTTTGTTCCATTTCTTTTGGCAAGAAGATGATCTTAAAACTCACAGAGACTGGGGTTCTTCAGCCGGCGGTTTTCTTGACGAAGTAATGGATTTTTCATGAGTTGGGTCACTCACAGACCTTGGCAACACGGTAGACTCTGAAGAATCTATGGCAGAACCAAAAGAAAAAAAGGAATCAAAACTCGTACAGAAACAGAGCTAACAGGAAAATAAAAGAAAGGGGGTCAACTTTGAGAGTGAAGTGATGGGCATGAAATACCTCGAGAGCCATTAAAGGATCTCTTGCAATGCAAAATGGCGCTTTGGATTCCATCCTGTTGCTGCAACAGAGAATCATCTCTCCTCTTAGACAAAGTCGGTGCTGGAGGAGCCTCCGCCGCAGCGGAGGAAGCCGATCTGCTCTTTCCCAAATGCTTACAAACCACCCTCAGTCTCGCCGGAAGATTAACCTGCTTGAGGTTCTTCCCATTCACCTGACTCTCCCCAACCTCAATATCCACCTGTCCTTTCTCCGCCGTCGTCACCTTCGCCGAAACCGATTTATGAGCCGCAGCAGACGGTGGCGTTGTGGGTTTCAAAGAACCCAAGCTTAACTGCCCTGAAAACCTTAACTTCTCACCATATCTCCTTGAAACCCTGACATAAAGAGGCTTAACTTTCTCAAAATACTTCTGCATTACGTCCTTGGAGAACTTCTTTTCATCAGAAACAGAGTATTCAGAGCTCTGCTGCTTGAGCGACTTGCTGTTGTCCCTGGAGAACAAAGACATTATGGGAACCTCTTCAACCTTAAACTTCAGTGTGAAAAACTTGTTCTTGTTGTTATTATTGTTGTTTTCTTCTTGGGTTCTTTCTTGTTTTTTTGGTGTAGCCGTGGGGACTGAAAGAGAACCAGCAGCTGATGCAGACTCTGTTTTTTCAGTTGAGTTGAGCTTTGATTTCTTCAACCTCAACAAAAAAACTCGAAACTTGGTGGCTGATTTCAACAATGAGACATGGAACTGAGGAGGCTTCGAGTCTAAAGAAGAGTTTGGCTCAATGGGGACAAGCCTTCCTTTGAAGAACAAATCATCAGAAGGAGATAGGGTTAAGTTTGGATCAGAATGATCGTTGCCGGAGCCAGAGGAGATTGCGAAATTGAACTCTCTTTCACCATCCGAGCAGCCTTCATCAGATTTTCGATCAACTTCTTCGTTTTGATCCTCACTTTCTACATCTTCAACGTTATCTCCTTCATCAATCTCTTCGTTTTCCTCTGTGTCCTCCGTTTCATCCCCATCAGGAACGGCAAATTCTAGGTCAAAGAAAGGCCCATCATCGTCACCACCACCATCATCATCATCCGAATCCACCACCTGATGAGTAGCCACCGCCGTCACAATAGTAGTTGTGCCACCGGCGGTGGCGGCGGAACGTGCATTAACACAAGCATTACCGCCACCTCCACCAGTGGTACCACCTCTCCAATACTTAAGCAAGCTAAAAGCTTCCATTGTTGGGAGAGCCAGAATAGAAAAACACAAATTCTGAGTCTTTCTTAAGGATGGGCTTTTAGTGTAGAGAATTAAAATAAAACAAAAAAGATTGTTTCTTTTTTTCCTTTTTTTTTTTTTTTTTGTGAGTGAGATAGAGAAAGAAAGGTAGTGGATGCTTTAATGGGAAGTACTGGAAATAGTGTGTGACAGAGTGAACAGAACGAGAGGAAGGGGTGTAAGAATTTAAATAGCTATAGTACCACGCAAAGTTAAAAAAGTCAAAATGATATCGGTTAAAATATAGTATTTTATTGTCAATATAATCGGTTAAATTATTTTGTTCGTTTAAATAATATGTTAAATATTAAAAAAAATTTAATATTAATTCAATATAAATATAATAAGTAATTAATAAAAATACTTATTTAACTTAATATTATAATTGTTAATATAAAATTAAAAATTTAAATTTTTATCAATTTAAAAATATAAATATATATATTGGATTTATTTTTTGGATTTTTTACCAATTCTATTGATGGATAGTTTTACACAGTGTAGCAAACATATTAAACATTTGTTTTCAGTCCAATCGATTTAATCGACTCATTTAATCGAGTTTTAACAACATTAGTAACATAATTTTATGATGATCATTTTGTAACTTTAATTTTACTTTTAATATTTATTATTGATATTTATTATAAATAATTATAATAATATTTATTATATTTATAATTATGATAAAAATATATTTATAATTATAATTTAAAGCCGGAGAAAGGTGAGCTTTTTCACCTAGAGAAAAAGAACGAGAGGAGGAGCATTGGCCTTCATTTTGTCTTGTAATGTTAAACGTGGTTGCAGCAGCCAGCAGGCGAGTCCATGACTCCATGTGAGAGCAGTCTGAAATGCTCAGAGGGAAAAAACTTTTTGACAGAGGACAGTCATAAGAGAAGAGAGAGGGTTAATGTGTGTACCATTATGTACTACTCATATATATCGTTAAATGTTTATTACTACCAGTAATATTCATTCACTTTTTTCGCTTGGTTTTTACTGTAATTTTTTGCTGGTTGTTGCAATGGCAGGTAAATTCATATCAGTTGTCACCATATCCTCTGTTCAGTTTACCTCAAGGTCAGCTCTAACTGCTCATTTTTAGGCCAAGAGAAAAATCGAAAAATTTAAAAATTAATTCGAATCATAATATTTTATTAAATTTGATTCGATTTTAATTTAGATATTAATGATTTTTTTTAGTTTAATTCGATTTTTGGTTCACAAATTAAAAATTCATAATTATTCAAATCAAACTAAATTTTATTTTTTATTTAATTTTTAATTAGTATTTAATTTTTTAAATATAAAAATAAATATTTTATTTCTAAATTAGTGTAAAAAATTTAAAATTACTCTAGAAAAATATTTTTTTAAAATTTTTAAAAAACTGATTAACTGAACCAACGATTTCGGTTTGGTTTCTGAAAATCTAAAATACTGTATATTAACCATAAATTTTTTCAAAAATTGATTCGAACTATTATCATCCCTGTTTATCTTGTCTCAATTCAAATTCGGTCAAATTTAAAATAAGTTTTTAATTATGTGAGGTGATTTAATTGATTCATAAACTTGATTCAAATTGACACAAAGTTGAAACAATTTTTCAACAATCTAAATTGACACTAAAGTTGTCCACTGGTCGGGCCGTGGCCTATTCCAGGTCAAGTTTGAATTTAACTCGATCAATCTATTTAGACTCAAATTACTATTTATCATATTAAAAATTTATTTTTATATTAATATTTATATATTTTATAATTAAATTTAAATAAAAATATAATATTTTAATATAAAAAT
>JAQSVH010200143.1:0-16283 GCA_029448705.1 Adansonia digitata
TTCGTAAACAAAATCCAGGAGAGTGGAATGAGGCATGTCAAGAAGCCTTTGATAAAGTCAAACATTATCTATCAAGCCCACCAGTGTTGGTACTATCAGTGCTCGGTCGACCTTTAATTCTTTACTTGGCAGTCTTTGACAAGTCTATGGGTTGTGTATTAAGGCAGCATGATGAGTTAGGAAAAAAGGAACAAGCAATCTACTACTTAAGCAAAAAGTTCAAGGCATGCGAGTGCAATTACTCTGCAGTCGAGAAGTTATGCTATGCTTTAGTGTGGATAGCCAGAAGACTTAAGTAGTACATGTTGTATCACACCACATGGTTGATTGCAAGGCTCAATCCTATCAAGTGTCTATGTGAAGCCCCTGCACTGTCAGGAAGGCTAGCTAGATGGCAAGTCCTACTTTCTGAATATGACATTGCCTATGTCAGTCGAAAGGCCATCAAGGGCAGTGCGATAGCTAACTTTTTAGCAAGTCGAGCAGCAGATGACTATAAACCCTTAAATTTTGACTTCCCAGATAAAGATCTAATGTGCATTTCTAAAGATGAAGACACCTTCAACTAAGATCAATCCTGGAAGATGTATTTTGATGGAGCATCAAACGCTCTAGGACATGGAATTAGGGCAATATTGACGTCACTTGATGGGAGTCATTATCCATTCACAGCAAGGCTAAATTTCAACTGCACGAATAATATCACGGAGTATAAAGCTTGTGTCATGGGGCTTCAAGCAGCCATTAAGAGGAATGTTAAGATATTATAGGTGTTTAGTGACTCAGCCCTAATCATCTACCAATTGAAAGGAGAGTGGCAAACTCGTGATGCCAAGATGATGCAGTATGATAAGCTGATAGTAGAGCTCAAGAAAAAATTTGATGATATTAGTTTTTGACACTTACCTCAAGAAGAGAACCAAATAGCTAATGCTTTAGCTACCTTATCATCCATGTTTAAAGCCAACAAGGAGTCGGACGTTGCTCCCATCCATATGAGCATCTATACAACTCTGGTCCATTGTCATAGTGTCAAGAAAGAGAAGGATGGCTTACCGTGGTACTATAACATCCTTTATTACATCAAGCATTAGCAATACCCTAAACTTGCAACCAAGACTGATAAAAAGACTATTAAAAGGCTGGCTATGGGATTTGTTCTCGATGGACAAATTTTGTACAAAAAGGAGTCATGATGAAGTATTACTCAGATGCATTGACACTCTTGAAGCCAAAAAGATCTTAAAAGAAGTTCATGAAGGGATTTGTGGCATGCATGCTAATGGACATCAGATGGCTAAGCAAATCATGAGAGCGGGTTATTATTAGTTGACTCTCAATAGAGATTGCATCAATTATGCCAGAAAATGCCATAAGTGTAAAATCTATGCTGACAAGATCCATATCCCTCGAGCGCCACTTCATGTCATAACGGCCCCATGGCCCTTCTCTATGTGGGGCATGGATGTGATCGGGCCACTCTCCCCTAAAGCTTCAATGGGCATTATTTTATCTTGGTAGCAATTGACTATTTCACCAAATGGGTAGAGGCTGCCTCGTATGCTAATGTTACTAGATCGACCATCTATAAGTTTGTCAAGCGAGACATCATCTGTAGATATGGCCTCCCAAACCAAATCATCACAGACAATGCAAGCAACTTAAACAATAAAATGATGCAAACAGTCTGCTCATAGTTGAAGATTAGCATCATAATTCTGTCCTTTTTTGCCCAAAGATGAATGGGGCATTAGAGGCAGCCAACAAAAATATTAAAAGAATAGTTGAGAAATAGTCGAGACTTACAAAGACTGGCATGAAAGCTATTCTTTGCACTTCACGCCTATCAAACCTCAGTTCGCTCTTCCATGGGTGCTACCCCATTTTCTCTTATCTATGGGATTAAAGTTGTATTGCCTATCAAAGTCGAGATTCTTTCTCTCAGAATCTTGATGGAAACCAAACTTGAAGAAGCCGAATGGGTTAAGAATAGATATGACCAGCTCAACCTCATCAAGGAAAAATGCATGAAGGCTATCTGCTATGGTCAAATGTATCCAAGACGCATGAGCCCATAGCAAAAAGATGCATCCAAGATAGTTTCACCTAGGTGAATTAGGATTGAAGAAGATTCTCCTAAATCACAAAAATACATAAGGCAAGAAGACCCTTAATTGGGAAGAACCTTGTGTCATGAAGCAAGCCTTCTCTGGAGGGGCCCTTAATCTTGTCAGAAATGGACGGCAATGTCTTTGCCCAACCTAGTCAACTCAAATTCCATCAAGAAATATTACACATAAAGGGCGAAAACCTAAAAAGGCATCCTTAAAAAGGGGGGAGAAAGCAAAAAAAAAAACACAAAAAAACAAAAACAAAATAAAAAACAAAAAAAACACAAAAACAAAACAAAAAAATGAGGAAAACAAAAAGAGGTCTAGATTAAAATTCGAAAAGGACATCTGGGCAACCAACCTAACTACAGTTGAAAACCCACAAGGGCAACTTGAGAAGATCAATCATGATAGGACATGAACTGACAGTACCTACAGGACAATGCAAAGTGATCCAAGAGATCTCCCGAAGATTAGCTTATGCTAGGCACATTCATTGTTCGAGAAAGATTTTGAAAAGCACTTAAAGAACATCCATGTCATGATTCTTAGAGGCATCTTTCACCCAAAAGATCATCTTTCTCACTACCCTAACAATTGCTTGTCAAATATTATATTGAGATATGTCTCTTTGTTATTGTGAATAAATATTGCCTTGTTGCTTTTAATCTCTGTACAATTCATATTGCACTTGTCATTTAAACTGATAATGTTTGATAATCAATTGAAATACGCGTTAGGACATCTTGACATTACATCAAAAGGAAAAGAAAAGCACAGAGAACTCTCCTTATGCCCCAATCATCAAGATCATGCACTTTTTGCATCCAAAAGCCCACTCGGCATAACCATACACCAAACCGTTTCTTATTTTCACAAACCACACTTCAAGAAAAACCATTTTAAGCTAACCAAAAATTGACTCATGCAATCCATCAAAATCCTATCGAAACCAAAGACATCAACCTAATCTGGAAAATAGTCTCCAAATTGTTAACAATGCCTTCCAAATGTCAGGAAAATGATTGAGCCTCCCGAATTGAGAAACGCAACAATCTAAATTCTTTAGACTAAATTTTTGGTCATATCCCCAGTGAAGCTAGGACAACCTACAATCCCTAGCAGGACAAGAAAAATTCTAGTTTGTAGTTGCAACAAAGACGAATCGCCATCCCTATGAGAGTCTGAAAAACCTATAAGAAAAACTATGGCTATCTCTCGTATTAGACTTCACATCATGCAATCATAATAGCATTCCACATCATGCATTCACATTACCATCATACATCATCATTTTTGCAACATCACTTTAAGCCAGGTTTACTATGCCTTCAAGGAATTCCTGATAAGAACTTTAAGCTTCCCAAACCTTCCCAAAAGCCCATAAGTTAATGGCACCCCTTGAAAGCCCATAAGTCAATGGCACCCCCTTAAAAGCCCATAACTCAGTGGCATAATTATAAGCCCACAAGTCAGTGGCACCCCTTAAAATCCCATAAGTCATTGGTACCCCTTTTAAAGCCCATAAGTTAGTGGCACCCCTTAAAAGCCCATAAGTCAGTGGCACCCCTTTTAAAACCCATAAGTCAATGGCAACCCTTTAAAAGCCCATAAGTCAGTGGCAACCCTTTTAAAGCCCATATGTTAGTGGCACCTCTCTAAAGCCCACATGTTAGTGGCACCCTTTTAAGCCCATAAGTCAGTGGCACCCTTTAAAAGCCTATAAGTCAGTGGCACCTCTTTAAAGCCTACAAGATAGTGGCACTGCTTAAAGACCATAAGTCAGTGGCACTTCTTTAAAGCCCATATGTCAGTGGCACCTTTTTCAAAACCCACACAAGCTGGTGCACCCAAGTCTAAGTTAAAGCCCATACGAGCTGGTGGCGCCTAAGTTTGAGTTAAAGCCTGTATAAGTTGGCAGCACCCGAGTCAAAGCCCACATGAACTGGTGGCACCCTAGTCTAAGTCAAAGCCTGTACGAGTTGGTGGCAGCCTAGTTAAAGCCCATAATGAGCTGGTGGAACCTAAGTCTAAGTCAAAGCTCGCACGAGCTGGCCTCACTTGAGTTAAAGCCTACACGAGCTGGCAGTACCTAAGTTAAAGCCCACATGAGCTATTGGCATCCAAGTCCAAGTTAAAGCTCACACAAACTGAGGGCATCTAGTCTAAGTCAAAGCTGCACAAGCTAGCGACAATCAAGTCAAACCCACAAGAGCTGGTGGCACCCGAGTCTAAGTCAAAGCGCGTATGAGCTGGATCACCAGAGTCAAAGCCCATATGAGCTGGTGGCACCCAAGTCCAAGTCAAAGCTCATATGAGCTAATAGCACCCAAGTCAAAGCCCATATGAGCTACTGGCACCTAAGTCTAAGTAAAAGCTTGCATAAGCTTGTGGCACTTGAGTTAAAGCCCACACGAGTTAGTGGCATCCAAGTTCGAGTCAAAATGCACACAAGCTAGCGACACCCAAGTCAGAGCCTGTACGAATTGGTGGCACCTAACCCCGAGTTAAAGTCTGCATAAGCTGGTAGCACCCACATCAAAAATCCACATTACTCTACACCTATCTAAGGGGCCAAACCTTAGAAAACCTAACACCCTAGTGATTTGGGAAGCATCAATCCACCCTAGACAAAATAATGTCTATTTTTTTTACCCTGTTCCTGATTCTCTGTAATGGTCAAAGTGGGGTAGCTGTGGACACCTTATTTTGTCCAGGCTAATTTTTAGCAATCTAGAGCATGGACATGAAAGGGGGCGATGATCGTCACCTGGCGAAAAAGTACTTTGAGGAGGACAAGAAGGCTTAGGGATCATATCAAAGGTAAATGCAAAGATGTGGCATCAAATGATGTAGTTCAAGGTGTCTAGGGATAAAAGACATGAGAAAATTCATAATTTTACTTGAATGTATTAATACATGGTTCTCATGTATCGATACAATACTCCAATGATCCAAAAATTTGAAATGTTCCTGCTTGCATTGATATAACTTGTATATGTATCGATACATGAGCCTTTGTATTGATACAGGACCCCATGTGTCGACCCTAGGCCATGCCAAGACAAAACATGCATTCTGTAAAGAAATGTATTGATACATATCAACATGTATCGATATAGTGTTTCATAGTATCGATACAAAGGTTTATAGTATTGATATAATGATCATTGTATTGATACAATGTTCATTGTATCGATACCATCAAGGTTTTTGGACCAAATGTATTGATCCATTATGCAATGAATCGATACATGTAGGCTATTTTCACGGTCTAGGCATTTTTGACTCGTCCACCATTGATCCAAAACTCAATTTTAACTCATTTCTTTACATCAGGAAAGGTTAAAACACATATTAGATTTTCAATTTATGACTTTTGAATTAATCATAACATTTTTTTAAAGTCTAATTTGGATCAAAAAAGGTTAATATCACATGATCACCCTACTCCCTGGCTTGTTAACCAATATTACCATCAGCCACCCTATTTGCTGAAAAATCATTTTAGCATTTAAACTAGCCACCCTATGCCCATCACATTGGCAACAAGTTGCTCCCTACAACTACCCTATAGCCACAATGCTGACATCACCTTGTCCCCCTTGAGAAATGGCCAAAAACACCTTTAATTTGGCTCCAAAATGCTGGTATAAAGGGACCACTTCTATCTCAGCTGGACAAGGTTAGATTCCAGCTTGTTTCAGCTTCCAAAAACACATTCACACATAAAAAAACCAAATCCTGTAGCTCTTCACTCACCACCCAAAAATAGCCCTAAAACACTCACTCTCATCCTTTATACAATCTGAAAATCACCCTCATCCATACCAGAACTAAAACCTTATTATTTCTCTCTTTTTCTTGCTTACTAACAATAAGGAAAAGAGGGAAATTCAAGCCATCTCTGTTGCTCCAACTACTTGGCAAAAAAGTGAAGTTTTGTTGGTATAACTTCTCACTTTATCACTTTCATTTTCTGTTTTTTAGCATCTTTATCATTTTAGTGAGCTCTTTATGTTTCCATCACTCTCTTAGGATTATCATGCATTATTGTGGCTTTTAGTTATGGTAGTTTAAGATTTGGATGCCTTAATGCCTCTTTGATATGCTAAATGCCTCATTTCATCCTTATTAGTTTGATATCTCTTACTCATGCATTTTATGCCATATCCATGCATCTTGTTGTCCTTAATCCATGTATAAATCATTAGCCTAACACATTTCAAGCATATTTACACATCAACTTGCATGAATCATTGCCATTTTCAGCATCCATAACATTTTCTTATCATAATGCATAACACTTTCTTTGTTTAGACCATTGGTAAAGTTAGCATCCCCATTCATGTTATGTGCCATCCCCTTGTATGTTTGGTGTCTTCTTCTTGTCAAAATGCACATTTGATGGCCGTCAAAAACTGATTTTTGAAACCCCTAAGCCAAGCATGTTAACCTTAACCAATGAAGATTAGCATGGACTTAGCATTTTCCTTAAAGTTAGCAAAATATCTTGGGGAAAATTAAGTTTTCCAAATCTAGAATCTGGGTTAAACAAGCTCAAATCTTCTAATTTTGAAACGAAAATGGTCTTACAAGTATTCCTTAAATGTTTGTGTCTTATTTGAGTCTAAATCGTAAGTGGTATGATCAACGAGGTGTTTCATTTCCCAAACTATTTTGGGACTGTGCAAATGAGTTCGTGATGCTCATGACATTCTTTCCCTTCAGTCATAGACGTCCGACTGTCAATGACTTGAGTTTGGACCTATAGACATAAAAAAATGAGAGATATCCCCTGCTTTACTTTGTCCTCTACTAGCAGCATGGCTGGTATAAATTGAAAAATCACTTTAAAATCCCAAATGATTTTTGGTGAATTTTATGATATTTTTCTCTGAAAATGTGTCAAAATACCTATAAAACAATGTCTTATTCACCCTCGGATCATTCCGGATGAGAGAGTTATGATTTTCCAAATCTAAACTATCTAAAACCTCTAAAATCTGAACATGTATTTTGGTTGGGCTATTCAGGGCCACTAAATCATTTTTCCAAAATTTTCAAGCATTTTGGTTAAAAATTTCATGAAATTCCCTTTTTGGAAAGTTATTATTTGCAATTTTTTGATACCAAAAAAGTCCAAAATGATTTTACAAAGTTTGACACACCTTGTTCCTCGTATGCTCTGCCAGCAGCTTAATCAATCCGAACTTGAAAATTTATTTCCCTAGAAAGTGACTTTGTAGGATATAGGGAATATTTTTAGATTAACCCTCATCCAGTTAGCATTCTATCGGTATCTTGACCACCCTCTAAATCCTTCAAACTATTTTAGAATAAGTTCAAGAAATAGGATAGCTTGATGCTGTCCCTTGTTTTGATTACGGACAAAATTGAGTTGTTCTCCCAAATCTTATCACGAGACATTCTAACGTTTCTGTATCACCCTGATCAGACTTGAGAACATGTTTTGACCTCCCATAGGCTCGTATCAAGGCACAAACACATTTTACATCTTTACCATCCTTATTCACAATAATTTTTTTTTGCCAAAGGTTGTCAAAACACTCACACATTTCCTAAATCACAAAGTTTGGTTAACTTATATTTTCCAACTTGACTTCTCTAAAAAGTGTCAGACGTGTCACTTTTGGGGACACTTCAACCTCGACCTTTCGAGGGGACACTCCAACCCCGCTCTTCAAATTTGTCAAGATCTAAAAACTCTTCCATTGTTAAATTATTTGTCATCCATGGGGATACTCCAACCTCAACCTTTTGAGGGGATACTCCAACCCCATTTTTCAAAATTATCAACCTTTAAGAATCTTTCTTTGTCAAAAATTATTTACCATCCACGGGGATACTCCAACCCTATTTTTTGAGAGGATTCTCTAACCCTGTCTTTCAACTTCAATTGAAATTTTCTCCTTCCTGGACTTTCATGAATATGTCAAACAAACTTTGCTTAATCAAGAAATCCATATGCATCTCGAAAATTATCGATTCGATTATTTCTAGATAATCGATGCCAATTGTGAGATAAATTTCAATAGTCTATCCCTTTTCTTTATCATTGCATTGAATGATCCATGATATGGTACTTCATTTATTGCCTTGCTAACATGATTTTTTTATGATGATTATTTGCATTCATGTTTTCAAAACATTTCAAATACAATTAAAGGTAATGTTCCATGTGAGTATCTCTCTAGTGCCTAAAGGGGAACATTCCATTTACAAAGTAAAATCCAGAGGTCATTTTATTGAAGATCTCTATATTCCCCATCTCTTTGGGGCATATATGAGATTAAATCTTTTCATCAAAACCTAGATTATTTCTCTAAGATTTATGCATTAAAAGGGGTTATATCGAAATAATGACAAGTTAAGATGAAAGGAATCAAAACTGAGACAAAACATAGTTAGCAAGGTACCGATTTCAGGCATCACAAAGAGGTTCTTACCTCATCACGCATAACCAACTCTCGAACCCAAATGGCAAATCTTTGCACTACATAGACCATGGGATTGATGTTTTGAGTTTTGTAACTAAAAACATAGGTTTCAATAAGCATTGGATTATGCCTAACTCCAAATGATTGGTGGTGACTCCAAACGTTGGCCATTTTGTGATGGTCATCCGAGACTAATAAGATGAGCATTCATCTTATGGTCCCTTTCACTATACCATAAGTCGAGAATCCATACATTCTCATTCTCATCACATTACCAAAGAAAAGTCTCGATCAAAAAGATATTTTCAAGTCAGAAAAATATTTTAAGTTGTGCGCACCCATAGATCCTTGAGGATTCGCCTGGGGGTACAGTAAGCATCAATTTATAAGTTTATGTATAAAAGTTTTGAAAGTTCATTTTGAAAGGAATCAGTGTTTGAGCATTTGGTTCAACTTTTTGTTGACCTCATGAAATTTTCATGGGTTTAGGATCATTTTGAATTAGCATGG
Organism: Adansonia digitata; assembly: GCA_029448705.1. Lineage (NCBI taxonomy): Eukaryota > Viridiplantae > Streptophyta > Magnoliopsida > Malvales > Malvaceae > Adansonia > Adansonia digitata. The sequence continues at coordinate 9,083 of JAQSVH010200143.1, forward strand.
AAGGTTATCTGCCATTAGTGGCTATCTTTGTTGGTTTAAAAGTAATTCCAAGGCCTTTAAGCTTGCCCTATCATATTATTAAAGACTCAAAAATCATTTAAAAAGATGAAATTTTAAAGAGCTTCCTAGGAATAGCACGACAGCCCAGAGAGCTATGTCTGATCAAAGTGGACTTTGTTAGAAATGTAATGTAGGCCATGGTTCAGGGTTTAGAAAGAAAAGGATAAATAGGCCCAAATAAAGTATTTAAGGGTAATTGAATCAAAGATCAATTTTTTTCAGAAAGAGTTGATATCGGCATGTCTTTCTAGATGAATAAATCTTTTCTCTTTAGCAACTTTTATTTTTTTTCATTTTTCTTTATTTCTCTTTTTCTTTCTTCAAAACTTTCATCATTCTTTATTTCGAAAAAACTTGAAATTTTTTTCATTTTTCACTTGGAATATTTGAACTTGAAATTCAAACTTTCTTCTTTCTGCAAAATTTACTTCATGACTTCTGATTTGCTCTTTTCGTAACTTCATAATGGAATTTGCCTTTTCTAATCTTAAAGCTTTGCTTCACTTGCCCCCAAGTGTGGAGGGTAATCCTTGATTAGGGTTTAGAGAAAAAAAATAAACAATCAGGCTCAAAGGGGTTACAAGGGAATAATTTTCTATATTTAAGAAAAGATAGAGAAAGAAGGCTATTTTTCATTTGAAACATAGCCATTTGAACTGGTCAAGCATTTCGCTAGGAAAAAATGGTTATTTTTTTCGAATGATTTTGAATACTTTAATAGCATGATGCTGCACTTAATAAAGGCTTAAGATATGCCTTTCAATATGATTGGCTTCATAGCCACCAATGATTGGTTAAGCCTTTAAGAAAAAAAATCAAATTAGCTTAGAAAAGATTTTGGAGCTCAATCAAAAATTGGTTTGAAAAGGTTTTGTCCAGAAGGAAAAGGAGATTTTGGCTTATGTTCACTCTCATTCTTCCTGAATTGAGGAGTTGGAAGAGTGTCATGAAAATTATGGCAAAAAATTATCAAAATATAGGAAATCTTGAAATACTATCATTATTTTAACATATGTCAAACTATCGATATCTGAATTTTTGAGAGCATAACCTATTTGTTCGACCTTCAAGGAATCCATAGAAAAGAACATTTGGGTGTGGAAAGTCTATAAGGTCTGTAGGTGATGTTTGGGAGAATTATATATGTAGAAGTGAAAGACCTTTCTAAGAGAGCTCAAACTGATAGTGATCACTTACCAAAGAAAAATTTTCCAAAATGTTCTCATTATCCTAAATATTGGAAATCATTATGAACAAAATTCATGGTTAGTGAAGTATGCATACTATTTACAAATTAAAATTCATTTTATAAGAATGCATAGAAATTTGAAGTCGAGATAGAAATTACCCCTGATTGGCATACTACCAAAAAGGTTGATGACCTTTAGACCAATCATCATTGATAAATGTCCTCCAACTTCAAAATTTTGCTAGATTGACATCCATGAGGGCCGAGTTGTAAATTAGCTAGTGGAACATCAAAAGGTGTATCAAACTCTAAGTTCTAAAGCTTGAAAATTCCATAAAATGCGTGATTATTTCCTATCATCTTAATCATGCCATGAACACAACCATTATATGAGACTTGATTCTTTAACAGAAAAGATGAATCCAAAAGCTTATTGCATGGCAAAGAATCATCCAAGTAATTCAAGTTGGAATTTACAGTAGCTTGTTATCTCCTATCGACCATGTTAATACTCTAAATTATCTTCACATTGAACAGTATGCATTGGTTGATGGAATCTTTAGACAAAATATGTTACAACCTGATGCTCAAATTACACCACCTTGGGTAAGGAATTTCGAAGTTTTGTTGGAATGGTAGAGATCATCTGATTCTATTGAGGTTGCTGAACAATGAAAGGCTAGGGTCGAGGACACTGTCTGAATGAATTTCCTTGTTTTCTCAACTTTTTAGGGTCTTGTTAGCTATGATAGAATTACTTTCTCATCTCACACATGCTACCTATCACCCCTTGGTCAGTATGAACGTGTATTATGGGACTAGCTTCCATATACTGAACACCATAAAGTGGTTGCATTTTACCTTGTACTTCCCCGGATCCCCGGCAAAAGTATTGGTAATACCTTTTGACTATTAGTAAACTAGTTTCCATATCTTGAGTGGTTCCATCAAACTTAAAATTTATGCTTGTATTTTCCTTCTTATTTATGGTATCTTCCATTTAATGATTTATTATCTCACGTGAAAAAAAAAACTTAAATTAGTTTGCATGAATATTTATGTGTTTTGACAACATTAATCTCTATTGGCATCCTAGTATGATTGTCAATGAATGGAAAAATTAAATAAATGAATAATGAATGCATGAATGAGTGAATAAATAATCGAGTAAAGGGGGCAGTATTTAATGAAATAGATTAGATGTCAAAGAATTAACTAAGAACCAGATATAAAGATTATTGTAGAGGCAAGAATATGAAGAATTCGAGTAGTGATTCAACAACATTATTTCATGAACCAAAATTCTCTAACTTATCCATTGATTGTGGGCGTACATAGCCATATTTACAAGATTCAAAAGCAAAATAACAGAAAGAATTGATCTTGCATGCACTATATTTTTCTAGCTATTTTAGTGTTTCTAAGGGAATTTTGCAAACCCTAATAATTTAATTTTTTATTCATTTTTTAACCTTTATATTTACAAAGTTTGGCAAATAGCCCAAAAAAATATCTTTGAAATCATTTCATTGCCCCTGTATTCTAATACTTCCAATAACATGATCTTTTTCCTTTTTTTTAATCCCATATAAACCCTTAACCATTTTTATCAGTTTATTGAACATATTTTCCATTCGACGGACTTCAAGAACAATATCGTCTTAGATGAACTCTAACGTGCGGACCCTTGCCTCTAAATCATTGCCCATGTCTTGATCCTAAAAATACAATAAATGAAATGGATTAGTATACTACAAAAATTATGAATGCATGAACATATAAGAATGCAAACTTTGTAGATGCATGAATGAATTTACAATGTCCCTGGAATTTATATAAATGTGATGCCAAGAATAAAAAAACTTTCATAATATAACAAATTAATAAAAGTAAAAATTTCATAATAACATAAGATACAATTATTAATATGAAAAAACTCAAATCTTAATAGTAAAGGGTTAGAAGCGTTCCCCCATGTGTACCTAATTTGGTATCCTCTAGAACCGGGTATGGCTCTAACTAGGTGAGTCTCCTATAGCTTCTTACATGAGGTTTGAGTTAGACATCTAAATAGGTTCTCATATAATTCCTTGACTCTGAAAAAGAACTGACGAGGTACCCTAATCTTTACCCATTGTGGGTTTATGTCGAAAAAGGTTTAACTTAAGTGGTAGTATCTTCTATCCCATAATGAGGCTAAAACCTCAGGCAGGTGTAGGAATTTACACCCAGTAGGCTTTTCACTGGCCCAGATAGAGGCTAACACCTCAGAAGGTAAAGCTACTTAACCCCCTCCTAAAATATTTGGGTACCTATGCCTATTCTGTATATGTGGAAGAGATTCTAATGCATATGTATCTACACAGTGTGTGCGGGAGAACAACTTACCTTTTATGACTTAACACTTTCAAAAATAGTAAAAACCCCTATCCTAAATTCCCCTAAAAAATAATGCTGCAAGGGAAACAAAAGGGTTAGTGAAAAATATGAAGAATATATACTGAAATTTATAAGTAAAAAATACAATGAAAAAATTTTATTTTGAAAATATCAGGAATTATAGTTAAATATTGCTTGAAACCAAATTAATCAAAATTTAGTTAACATGTAATTAATTTTAGGCTTGACTCTCTAACTATCCCTAGTGGAGTCGCCAGGTTGTCGCAATATGACCCAGATATGAAATCTTGAGTAGCCCAACTTAAAATGGAGAATATATCCATTGTTTCTATATAAATATCTATATATAATTATTTCCTTTAATTTCTAGGGGCCTATATCATGATTTTTATACTTTATTTTTTGTACCTAGGGACTGAGCTGTTGAGATTAATCACTCACCCGACTTTTCTAAATAGACATTATGAAACGACCATTTTTTTGGAGTTGCCACCAATCTAGTTTGGGTAAGTGAGATTGGACACCTACTAGAGTTTATATTTTAAGGACTACGAAACCCATAAAAATAAACTTCGAGGTCTACGCTCATACCAGAGATCGCTTGAAAGGGTCTCGGAGTTGATTACAATCACAAGTAAAGATTGACCTTCTCGTGATGCCTAACAATCGGTACCTTATTAATCATGTGTTAGAATAAATTTATTTTTTATTCAATTTTAATATTTGGTATTTAATAATAATTCCCATAATATTTTATTAAACAAATTTATTATTTTAAGGAAAGTCAGGTTTTATTACATTTTGAAATCATAAAATTATTCGCACTCTCTCGAGGAACCAAGTGAACATAAATTCCCTATAGTATTCTACTGGAGAACCATGCGAAATACGAAAGGATTTTTTTTTTTTAAATTGAAAAATCCTAACTTCCTATTTGAAAAGGGTATCTCATTATTAAAATAATCCGTAAAATTTCTCACATATTCTGGTAGGAATCCTACGTATTAATTTAATTAGGAGACATTGCCTTATTTATAAAAATAATTTTATTATTAAAAGTATAGACTTTATGACTTAGAAATTACCGGATATGATGAACCTATTCTTAATGTATACTTTTGACATGAAAGTATCTTAGTAATCACATAGGGCTTTGTTATAACGCAAAATTACCAAAATACCTTTAAGATATACCTTCGACATAAAAGTATCCCAATAACCTTAAATGACATGAAAATGATTGTGGAAGGTTGAATCTATCCTAAATGCACATCTTTAGCATAAAAGCACCCCGATGACTACCAAAGACTCAATTCTATTGAAATTACCAAAATGCCCCTAAGGTATGCTTTCAACGTGAAAGTATATCAGTAATCCTAAAGGACATGAAAATGATTGTGGAAGGTTGAACCTATTCTCAATGCACATCTTTGGCATAAAAGTATCACGATGACTACTTAGGACTCGATTCTAGCAAAATTACCAAAATGCCTCTAAGGTATACCCTCAACGTGAAAGTATCTTGGTACCCTAAAATACATAAAAATAACCTTGAAAAACTAATCCAATCCTAAATATTACCTTTTGAGTAAAAGCGTCCTAATGAGTAAAATTACCAAAATGGCCCTAGGGTATACCTTCGATATCAAAGTACCTTAGTAACCCCTAGTGGACCTTAAAATGACCTTAGAAGGCTAAACCAATCCTAAAATATTCACTTTTGCCAAAAAAATATACCAGTGAGCAAAATTACCAAAATGGCATATACCTTCAACATAAAAGTATCCCGGCAACCCTAATGGACCTTAAAATGACCTTGGAAAACTAATCCAATCCTAAATATTCACCTTTGGGGTAAAAGCGTCCTAGTGAGCAATTACCAAAATGCCTCTAGGGTATACCTTCGACGTGAAAGTATCCCGATAACCCTAATGGACCTTAAAATGACCTTGGAAAACTAATCCAATCCGAAATATTCACCTTTGGTGTAAAAGCGTCCCGATAAGCAAAATTACCAAAATGCCCTTATAGTATAATTTCGATGTGAAAGTATCCCGATCAGCCTAATGGACACTAAAATGATGAGAAATGGATGAATTTACCCTAAATGGGAAGCTAAAGTTCAAAATTTGCCTTAAAATACAAAAATTGCAATTAAGCTTTTAAATTTTTTAAAAAAATTTATTTAGTGCCTGATAGGAAACTGAGAGAATAAGAAAAGTTTTGAAAGTTTTCATACCCTATGGAAGACCATAGGAATAATAGTCATTTTAAAAGTGACAAAATGACCATTTTGCCCTTAATATACTAAAGTTTGAAATTTAACCCCTACATTTTTCTAACTTGTCATTTTAGTCCCTACATAATAAAATAACCTAAAAATTATAAAAATCATATGAAATTATGCATGAAATATAGCCAATATATCAACAAACATTCAGCCAAACAACTTGGCCTAAAAAATATTTCTCTACAATTTACAAAATAACCCCTACACTTTGTAAAAATATATTTTGATCCCTACATAAAAATAGATAATAAATCATCACAAAATATAACTAATCATGAAAAAAATCAGCATGTAAATCATGGAAAACATTCCTATGAAGGTTCGATCAAACACCTTTGACCATAAATAAAAATTTTCTATTTTTGCAAACTAATCCCTAAACTTTACAAAATTACATTTTGAACCCTGCATGAAAAATCATCATAAAACATCACAAAAAATCATCAAACCAGCCAAGAATTAACCCAAAAATCATGAAGAAAAATCTACATAAAGGTTCGGCCAAGCACTTTTGGCCATAAAACACGATTTTCGCATATTTTGCAATTTAGCTGTTAAATTTTCCAAAATTACAAAATGGCCCCTAAAATGTTAAAATCACTTAAAACATGTTCCAAAACACACAAAATCAATTTTCTAACAACCTATGAAGCTCTTGACCAAACCAAAAATGGCATAAAAAAGTTTACATATTTTATGATTTAGTCCCTAAAATTTCCATTGATTACAAAATAGGCTAAAAAAATGAAATCAAGACAACAATAAGCACAAAATCATCATTACCAATTCATATCAAATTCGGCCAATGTAAGAAATAAATATGCATCAATATTTTGTAATACAAAATCATGAAAATAAACATGAATAAATATCATCAAGTTTAAGTACAAAAATGAAATAACAAAAAAAATGAATGTATAAATTTCCATTCAACATATTAACATGAAAATATTAAGGATAACAACATAACCATAAAGATATACATTCAACAAAGTTAATATCTCATCAAAAACAATAATATTTCAAAAAAATTAAATATGCCAACAAATATATAGGAAATTGATCGTTGTCAACATGTTAGCCTTTCAACATGGATAAAATCCATGAGCTTAACATGATTTTGACTCATATAAAAGAAAAAAACGATGGATGCAAGCAAAAATTGTTAAATTTCTAGATGTAATCACCTTGAAAAGCTTTTAAACTTAAAATTTCTTGAAAATTTCTATGAAAAATGGTTAAATTTGAATATGGAAAGCTTT
>JAQSVH010200174.1:0-16277 GCA_029448705.1 Adansonia digitata
TTGTGGCGCGGCTCAGCTCTTACAGTGAACCGTGCAATGATCGTCACCGCATCACAGCTTGCAACCTACGATCAGATTAAGGAGATGATACTAGCGGAAGGACTGATGGGTGATGGGATTGGAACACACGTGACCGCCAGCTTCGCGGCGGGATTCGTGGCGGCGGTGGCTTCTAATCCCATTGACGTGATCAAGACAAGGGTGATGAACATGAAGGTGGCGCCTGGGGCGGTGCCGCCGTACTCAGGTGCCCTGGATTGTGCCTTGAAGACAGTGAGGGCTGAGGGGCCTATGGCCTTGTATAAAGGCTTCATCCCCACAATTTCAAGGCAAGGACCATTCACTGTGGTGCTGTTTGTCACATTGGAGCAAGTCAGGAAGCTACTCAAAGATTTTTGATTGCTAAACATGAAGAACGAACTTTAGTTTCCAATTTAAATGATCATATTCATATACGAAGCTTAGATTTTGAAATTGAATAACATTATCAATGTATTCTTTTGTAATTCTTTGAGGATGAACATTTAAAAAGGTCGGTGTATCTTTAATAACGAAATAATAAAATAAAAAATTAATTTATTGGTGAGTTAACGAAATATCAATTCAATCACTAAAATAACAAGAAAATTAAATTATAAAACAAACCACATATATTTTTAAGCTTAGTAATTTAATTTTTTTAAAATAACATTATATTTCTTTATTAATCTACTTCTTTTTCACTTTTTTTAAAATTTATAACTTACAAAAATTGTAACTTACAATTTTCTAAAAGGTTTTCACCATTTTTTAGTTTTTCCCTTCTAATTATTTTACTTTTATATATTATTTAATTATTTATTACCTGACTAGCATAGTGTGTATGTGTCACGTCAAGTACTTTAAAAAAGTAAGTAAAGTGCATTAGTCTTATATCGGATTAAAAAAAAAGATTTTTAGGCATAAAAACTGGTGCGTTGCACATCTCATCAGGCATGTCTTTTGGGAAGAGGGTAATGGTCCCGTGACAAGTGATATTAGAGCCAACTTTTGATCATTCGATTTCACGCCGAGTGCCCTAACGGGTGGGATAGGCAAGGTGAACCAACTGTGACTTTATGCCAAACAACCTAGGGTTAGTGTATGCAGAAATGGTGGAGAAGTCCGTGACGAGGGTGCCAAGATTGGGTGTGAGAGAATATCACACCAAGCGCTCTAAAATAATAAGCAGAGTGCATTAATCTAACATCGAATAAGAAAAGGAATGTCTTTAGGTATATAAAAAGTAAGCAGAGTGCACTAATCTAACATCGAATAAGAAACAGAAGATCTTTAGGCATATAAAAAGTAGGCAAACTGCACTAATCTAAAATTGAATAAGAAACTGAAGATCTTTAGGCATATAAGTAGGTGCACTATACATCCCATTAGACATGTGTTTTGAAAAGAGGAAAATGACCATGTGACATATGCATAAGATTAGTATGATCAATTTGATTAAGGTTAATTCAGTTAAGATTACTTCATTGGATAAGTGGTTAAGGGAGGTACTGAATTTATTTAATGGGTCAAATGAGTTAGCTATGTTATTCTAATTATCTATGGTCTTAATTCGATTTTAATCTCATCAATTTATATAATTATCTTTAAAATGTAATATTTAATAATAAAAAATTTAAATTAATTATTTGCAACCTCATTTGAAAGAAAAAAAAAACTATAGCCGTTGCTTGCTGGCATATATCGAAAGAAAGATGTGATGCTTCAATTCATAAAAAGGGTCCAGATGTTATGAGAACAATAAGGAGAATCAGAAGTTCAGTTTGCATAATATTTCAATTTCTTGAAGAATAGTATGAGCAAAAGAAATAATTCAGAATAAGCCTGCTAAGCAAAGATGGATCACGGTAAATTATGATGGGGGCAACGGCCTATTCAATGAATTCTAGTGAAGCTGGTGTTGGTGGTGTTGTCAGAAAATCATAAGGACTGATGGGTGGGCTAAGCAAGAAAGTGAGAGCTGACTCAAAACATTTATGACTCAAATTTGGTGTTAGAAGAAGGGATTCCAATTGGCAAAGAATTCTGAATAATGGAAAAATGAAACCAGTGATTCGAGACATCAAGGCTTGGTTGGCAGAAACAATTTAGCCTGTGTGAGAAGTAAAGCTACCCCATCTTCTCTGATTCATTTTCTGGACAAGAATGGCTTGCCAGCATCCCCAGATTTTTCATTTTTCTTAGGATTTTCAAATTTGATATTTATATTCGATACATATTTAAATATTAATATAAAATACAATATTTTAAATATATAAAAATTTTTTTAAAAAAATTGAATATACTAATATCGAAATAGAACACATACCACTCACTAACATCCGAACGTGAGTAATATATGTTATATGTAGTGGAACTGATTTCTTATCAATGGAAGTGATTCCATTAACATATTTTTTAATAATCAAAAGAAAAAATGAATATATTCACATTCTGGAACTGTATTCTCAAAATCTCCATCAGTGCCACAATTAGCGCTGGCAATAGCAACCGCACCACCAAAAGTTAGATATATGCAGACTTCCATTTTAATCTCTTTAAAATTAAATTAAAAGTATATATATGCAAGTTATAAGCATGTTGCTATCCCAAATTCCAAATCCTAGTTTACCCCTTTTGTTTGCTTTATTCAGACCCCTGGGAAAAAAAAGAAGAAGCTTTCTAAGCATGGGTTACTTTTATAAAGCATAACCACTGAATTACCAAGTGATTGATTCAAAGTTTCAACACTATTTCAATTAAAATAGAAATTATTGAAGCCATTGATGAACTCTTTGATTATTTTAACATTAGCACAAAGAGAAAGAGGAATCATCCCCTTTTATTTTTCCAGCTTTCTTTTTTTTTTCAAAGAAATAATAATAATAAAAAAAAAACACTTTGGAGGAGCATTTTCTAGTGCTTCATAAAGGGCAGACCTTATAATAGGAGATGAATAGATATATGTAAGCTTTTGGTAGTGAAATGCAATGCTTTGTTTGGTTCCCTCCACTCTAAGCAATAAGGCAAACAATATGGGCTTTGTCATTCATAATTTAATAATTAAATAATACAAAAATTATTAAGCGGTTAAATTAAAATCTCTCCACTTAAAAATCTGCTTCTGTTCGAAATTAGTTTTTTGGATTTTGTTAAGAAGTTTTTAATGACACTTTTTTTTACGATTATTTTAAGTTAAAATATAATAAAAAATTTTAAACTTTATAAATCTTTGTACTTTTATTATATCTAAAAAGTTTGACTTTTAACTTATACCGAATAAATTCTTAACTTTTAACTTATTTTAGGATTTCTACTATACTCCTATATCATCATTGAAAAATGTAGAAAATTTAGATTCCCCACAAAATTTTAAGACTTTTATAATATTTTAGATCATCAACTAAAAATATGGTAAATATACATTTGGCCTCTTAAATTTTTTAAACAATTTTTTGCAATATTTTTATAGTTTCGTGTCATCACTTAAAAATAACGTATTCAAAAATTTTGAATTCCCTTTGATATAATAAATTTGGTAATACTTTTAATTTAAACTTAATTCATTATTACGAGCTTAATTATCTTTATTTCTTTTTCAAGAAATCAAATAAATATATTTTTATTAATTATGGTATTAATTTTTTTCATTTTAAGCTCATAAGGAAAAAAGCAAATAAAAGTTAAACCATTATAATATCCACAATGACTTGTGCATTTAACTAATTTTATTTTTTCTTAATATAAGTGATCCTTTTTTTTCTATAATATGAAATAGTTTTATGCGTTTTACTTTGGCAATAGTTTTTTTTTTTTTTTTTTACATTGAGACTAATTCTTATTATCTTTTTTACGCAATTTGAATTATAATATTAAAAATTATTTTACTATAAGAATTTTATATAATGTTAGCAATTTTAATCTCATATGTACTACTTAAATATAATATTTTCATATTAAAGTTATCTATGAGCTAGTTTGGTCAGGACTAGATAGCAAATTATTTTGCTTGCCTAAACCCCAATTCGATCCGAACCAATAAATTATATCTCGACTCCCTTGAATAGTATCTCTAGCTTCAACCCCGTATAAACTCTTAATGTAATTCATTTTTCATTTGAAATAAGAGCTTAATTAGGTATACATATCGAAGAATAAGAGTGTATTTAAAAAAAGTAAAATAGTTCAAGGGTCTTTTTAGTCTTTTAATTATTATTATATATAATAATATTTTTATCTAAAGTGTTGAAAATAATAAATAAAACTATAAATTATTACATTTAATATAATATTATTATTATAAATAATATATTAGATATCTTAAATGACTCGTAAATAAAATCTTTATTTTATATATATATATATGTTTGAGGATTAATACACGAGGAATATAATTGAATTAGAATTATGATTGCTGGTGTGGTGTGCAAATATGCTAGAGAGAGAGAGAGAGAGAGTGAGAGAGAGAGGGAGGGAGAGGTAGCACTTGATTAAGTCTTGGCTGCATAATTTCTAAATTGTCCCACCAAAGTCACACTTTACACTCTTTTGTGGGTCATGAGTAAAACTACTCATTACTTGTTAGAAAAGTTGAAAAAAAAAAATTAAAAAAAAGAAACGTTGGTTGCCTTTGAATTGGGTAATCACCTCATTAGATTGTTAATGAGTGGATTAGATTTTTAATGAGTGAATGGCACATGTTTTTGTCTCTGTGGATTAATGTTCTTAACATCTAGACTTTCTTTTATTTGAGAAAAAAAATAACCCTTAAAATTCAATTTAACAGACATAAAAATCATTGAGAAATGCTACTTGATTCGAGTCATAAAAGTCCAAAACGACATTGATCACTCACAAATCACAGTTACACGCATCATTAACTCAAACTAATTTTGAAGTTTTTCTTTTCTTTTCTTTTCTTTTATCTTTTAGACAAAGAATGGGAGTTGGGTGTATCCAAAATATATAATATTACTTCCCATTGTATGTCCAAAAAATTTAGAATGGTAGTTGGATCCAAAAATATTATTGGGAATTATTGGCTTTTGTCTCTCTTCCCTCTTCCCTTTTCCTCTTCCTTTGCTCTTTTACCGCTGGCTATATTTTTTTTTACAATTGCTTTTAACAGGTGACGTCTAATCGATTTAGGATTTGAATCTCAATATTTAAAATTTTTTTATCGAAGATTACGACTTTCTTTAAACCGAAAGAAGGTTACAATTTAAAAACAAGAAAGGAATTACAAAAGCTCGATTCAAACCCAAACTTATTAGATACCAATTATAACACCTCTTAAAAATAGTTATATTAACCAATTAAACTAAAATTTAAATTAAATTTATTTTAAAAGGTGACATTCAATAAGTTTAGGATCAAATTTTAGTATCCATAACTTCTTCTTTATTCTTAGATTGTAAGCATTTTTTATCAAAAAAATTATAATTTAAAATTAAAAAATTACAAATATTAATTTCAAAATCAAAGGCTAAATCCGGATTCAATTCATTTTTATGATATTGATGGATGGATTCCATGAGAAAAGAATGAGATATATGGCTAAGTTAAATGGGCCTGGATTCAGTCAATTCTTGCTAGATTAACAATGTTCGCCCAACCCAAAAGAAAGATATCAACAATAATTAAAGACAGCACAAAAAAATGTTACTTTAACCACTAAAATGGGTCAACTACTGTACTGAAACAGTAAAAAATGTAGGGCAATAATTGCTGCGTGGGTGTAAAATGGGCATCCAAATTGTCTATATATTCTCTGGAAATCTAAACTCACTCACCTCTTTGGAAACAGTTCCTTTCGATTCTTGAGTTAAACTGTTCTCTTTTTCTTCTGTTTCTCTTCTTATAGTTTCAAGATCCTGTCTTCAGCTTACATCTTTGGCCCCTTGGATCCCAGCCACCATAGCAAGGTTGTTTTTTTTCCTGTAAATTTTTTATGTTCAAGTTCCTATTTTTTCCTTCCATTTTTGCGGGTTCTTGTATGTTGTTTCTTTACCTATGGGCTATGAATCGATGAGAAAAAAAGGGTTTGATTTGCTATATTCTTTCTGGGTTTTTAAGGGTTTAATTCTTCCATGTAGGTTTATCTGACTATTTATTTAGTTGTTTAAGAAAGTTCTGTAGAAAAAGCTTTTTTGGGTTTTTATCTAATCAATTATTTTGGGTTGATTTCTTTTTCTTTTGTAATTTTTTTCAAAAGTTCTTCTTAGTATGTTTTAGTTTTATGTTGCTTATGTCCTTCTCTTTTTTAAGTGTTAAGAACATTTTTGAAAAATTAAGGGGGAAAAAATACTGAGTTAAGAGTTTGGTTTTTATGACTTTATCACTTTGATTAGTAGCCTTTTCTTTGGGGTTTCTACTTGTTCTTTCTTATTGGATTCTTTTATATGCTCTTTTTAGTTGCTGAGAAAGCATACAGAAACAAAAGGAACTGAAACTATGATTTTTGATTTTCCACAAAATTTTAATTCTATGTTCTTAGTTTATATAACAAACTCTGTTTGAACGTTGGAAATGTTTAAGTTTTGATTTCTCTTTTTTTTTTTTTTTTTTCTAAAAGCAACGAACATTACAAAGAAATTTTGCTTCCTTTTTATTTGTTTGGTTTACAAGTTTCCTTTATTTCCCATAATTACATTTAATTCTGGAATTAATTATTGCTTGGTGCATACAACAGTACATGAGAACCAAAATCTTTTATGATTGTTAATGCTGATATGAGAAATGAAATTGGCATTTGTATTTAACAAACATTTGTGTTTTAAGAAAGAAGATGCATCAAGCATATTCCTTAGTTTTTTTTTTTTTTAATTTATTTTATATTAGCATTATTGACCAGTTTCTTGCCATATCTCTTAAAACGAGTGGATTATCCTGTTTTTGACTTCCTTATTTGTACCTTATATTTTTGATTCTTGCAGTCACACTTACCGTTGTGTTCTAATGATACCTTTTCTTTTTGCAGAAAATATCTGGTTGTGTACAAATAAGAACATAGAAGCTGTGGATAATTTGGTGAAACATAGAAGGGAAACAGTATGCCTTGGTTCAGTTTCATGGTTGATGTGTTTCACAAAGTTGTGCGCTTGAATTTATACTGCAGAGTTATTTTGTAAACTTTACGTCTTTTTCAACTTTACCTTAATTTTCTATCAGCTAGCTGTTCTCTGCTCAATCATCCATGGGATCTACCCATTTTTTTGTCTTTTTTAGTGATCAATATAGGATTAGTTAGAAAGGTTGAATGTTAAGTACCGGTTATAATTTGGGATCCTTCTGCCAGTTTCTTGATCTCGAACCCTTTGTTAAGTACTAGTTAGATCTCTTATTGGTCTTATACCTGGGTGAATCTGTTTTGCTTTGTCGTTTGGTCATTTGTTTCTGTTCTCATCCTATATTGTTAGGAGTCTTTAATCTTTAATCCAAGGGAAAAAGTAGTTATGGTGTGCCAAGCAGCTAGTCAAACGAGATTTCGAGCTTTAAAATATGAAAGTGGGACTGCTGGAAAACCAACAATTGTAGTTAGAGTAATTGCATGCTTTCAACCAATGGAGGATTGCCAGGTTAGTTAAATTTTAGTTTCATTTAATTCCTTTTTCCTTCATTTAACTATTGCTCCAATTAATTCTTTTTATTGATAATATTTATAAATGGCTGTTTTAAATTGATTTCGTGTCGATGTTGCTGTTTTCCAGGCTGAGTACTTTCGTCATTTGCTTAAACCTGTCACGTAGATTGATTCCATATCTGTGGTATATTATCAAGCTGGAATTTGTAAAGTTTTTCTTTTTCAACATTTGTTCATTAAAGAAGCATTAAAAAAATTGAAAATACAAGACTGACTCCCGGTATGTTGTTACCAGTCACTGCATCTTGCTTTTCATTGTTACTAGTTTGTTGGTTCATTTCCTGTGATTAAAGAAATTATTTCTTATTTGTAATCTGCAGGAGTTTGTTCTAGTTGGATGGGTCCAACCAACAACCCTTGGTTATTCCCACAGCATTCTTCTTGGCAACCGCCCAAGTTAAGTTGCATGAGCACATCATTGGAGCCTGGGCAGCCAGAATGCTTGCCTGTATGTAGAAATGCCAGCACTCACATGTTTTCTGGGACTATGTTGATGCCAGGGTCCCTGGTTCCCTGTACAAATCCTGGCATTCATGTGCTTCCTGCAAATATTGCAATGCCAGGGTCTGCTGATATTTCTGTTTTAAAAACAGAACAAAAATATCATCCTCACGAGTTGCTGCAGCAGTTAACATCATTGCCCTCTCCAGGTTCATATCTCCATGAACAGCAGCTCACGATTGCTAAGGGGCAAAATGGCAGGGCTACAGCTAATTTAGTCTCTGGCTCCTTGCAGAAAGGATTGGTAATTTTTGATCGGTCAGGGAGTCAGACAAGGTTAATTTATGGATCTGTTCACCCTCCATCTCAGTATGCAACGAATGGCATTGCGGAGCTAGCTTCTTGTCTTGATTTTCATGAAGGGCAAGCAGTTAAAACAAATCCTCTTACTCCGACACCACCAGCTTTACAAGAGGAATATGATGAGAACCATTTGAGTGTTGAAGAGAGTGAGATGCATGAAGACACTGAAGAACTCAATGCTTTACTCTACTCTGATGAAGAGAATGATGACTATCATGATGATGATGATGATGAAGTAATGAGCACCGATCACTCTCCAATTGGAATTAAGCGAAACTATCAGGATCAAGACCATGCTTATGATATAATGGAGGAAGTTGTTAGCTCTAATGGTCCGAACAAAAGGCAAAAACTACCGAATGGTGGGCATAAGCAATCGATAATGGTGGATGCTGCTTGTTCAGTGAAATTGGAAGGCTCTCATGACTATGATAGTGACGCAGAATCAAGCTGCGCCGTTGGACAGAATCAGAGAGAGGAAACTTTACTTAACGAACAGTCGAAGAAGGATAAGATTCACTTGACATTAAAAATTCTCGAGAGCATAATACCTGGTGCAAAGGGAAAGAATCCATTGTTGGTCCTTGATGAATCTATAGCTTACTTGAAGTCTTTAAAGCTCGAAGCCAAGACTTTAGGAGTGAACCACTAGTAAGTTGCATTCTTTCCTTAGTAGTAATCTGTTGGTGAAGTGGTGGGAGAAAGAAGGAAAAACAAAAAAAAAAAAAATTCTTAGCCTGAATGATTGATGAATTTGAAATCACTAAACTGGCTCTGTGGGGTCGTCCGATTTGTCATCTTTTACTTTCTCAAGGAGCGGTATTTCCCAATTCTGTGTATAATGGACCAATAAAGGTGGCGATGCAAGTTAAAGGTATGCTATTATCTCTTTTGCTTAAAGGAGGTGAAGGTAAAAATGGGGTTTTGTTTGTTGACCTGAAATGATTATATCTCTTTTAGCTTTTCCTCGGGATTTATTAGGAGTAAAAGTCACCAACGCTTTTGAAACGCATGGGGAGGCTGCTAGTGGTGCTATGTGCTGTAAAACGAGGCCCCCCCTTTCTTTTTTCTTTAAGTGTTGAGAGCTCTCCATGGATTTATAGTGCATGCGCGTTAGGTAAGCTTGGGGGTCCCACTGCTCACCTTGCTCCTGATTTCATGGTTTGTCCTCTCTTATTACCTTGAAAACACAACTCGTTTGTATTTTTTTAATCTCTCCTACAAGTATGAAGACAAGGGTTCCAGGGTGAAGATGTACATGCATGGAGAGAAGCATATTTTGTTTTTCCCTTTATTTCGGGGGTCCATCTTTGATCAAATCATGCAGCAAAAAAGTTTGGCTTTTTTTAATGTGAGTGTTTCTAGAAAAGCTCTGGTTCTTGTACAAGTTATGTGTGTTTATTATGTGTGACCCTAGTCCTTCCTTGCGTGTGAACTTTCTGGCTTTGCAGTTTCATTTTTTGTTTTTGATGATGTGTGTACTAATAATTGGAGCATGACCAGTTGAGTTTGAGCTCCAACTATGTATGCTGTACTATCATTTTCGATAGTATGTTTCAATGTGACAATATTATGTTGTGATTTCTTTAGTTCCCAAAAATGAATATTTGGCAACAATACCATTAGTCCTTTAACAAGTGCATGAAAACCTCATGTTTCAACTTCCAAGCTACTCTTTTTTTTTGTCGTTCTTCAAGTCTTGTTCTTAGCAAGCTAATTAAGAACACGTTCTTTTATAATGGGTTGTTTGCCTGTGAAAGGGAGCAAATGATATCATGTTTCGCTGGACAAATGAATAATATGAACACACGTTAATGATGGCTACTATTTAATAATTGTTGACATTATGATCTCGTGCGGATCTACCGTAGCAATCCTTGTTTTTAGTTTTTGTGTTTCCCTCTCGTCAAGCTGAAAACAATGAAGGTAGAAATCCGGAGTTAACCGACTTTATTCATGTAATATTTGTAAAAGACATTTGAAATTCAAATATTTATATGTGTAACATTTGAAATTTGAATATTTATATGTGCAATTTTTTTAAGTTCAACGTGCGTTTGGTTGCCATGATCTAAAGGTGGACAAAAATCAAGTGTCCTACTATGGTATTAATGTGAACAATGGCAATGAAGTAGACTGTTAACTCGTGAATGTGCCATGTTTTGTGTTTTTTATTATTATTTTTTTGTGTCAGTCATATGAATCAGAGGTATCCATAGTTAAGCCATAATTTGATTTTTTTTTTCTTTTTCAAATGGTTTATCCAATGCTTGTCGGCTTGTTTTACTATTAAAAATCATTGTTATCTTAATATTTATATATTTTTATAATTAAATTTAAATATAAAAATATTTGTTATTAATTAAACAATGTTTCAAGTCAAACTAGGTTGGCCTTAATCAGATAAAATGTACGTCTATATGCAATCCACGAATAGGTTTAGTGTGAATATAAGCATAGCACTAATTAAATAAAATGTATGCCTGAATCAAACAAAAATATTTAAAAATCTTAAATATAAATATAATACATATATTAATCATATTCAAATGTATTATAATAATTCATGAGTTCTAGTGGAAAAAAATAATTCATTAATTCTAGTGGGGAAAAAAAAAAAGAAAAGAAAAAGAAGAAACAAGGTATATCATTCATTTGTAGTGGGAGTTGTGTGTGAAGCATGCAATGTTACTTAATGTATTGAAATACTTAGGTCTTATTGTCATTTGATTTCCCATTCTTTATTGCTGGTTGGAAGCTCTATTGTCCCCAAAAAAGAAAAAAAATTCAAATGATATGACAATCGTGCTGGGTGCCCAAGTGATAAAAACAAACATAAAAATTCCAGGATATCCAAAATCTTCAACCCAAAATCACTCACTTCGAGTTGGAAGTAACTTTGCAACTAACAATGGGGCGCACTTTTGAATGAAAGAGTGGACTTTTTGAGCGATTTGGTTCAATGCATCATCGCTTTTTCTAATTTGGCTAAACTGTAGGTTTAGATAGGTTTTGTCTCCCACCTCCTTAGAAACTTCAAGATATGCCCACTTTTGAAAAACCAGGCTAGCCTTAGGTGTTGATATTTTGATTAAATAAAGGGTGCACCATGCATGCAATGTTTGTGGACATTCCAAGATATATGATCAAATACAAAACATGAAAAACACTTGAAAAAAGGGGAGAATAATAAATAATAAATAAAATAAAACGATTCTTCATTGAAGTGAAAGTAGGTATAAAATGTAGAAACTTGTTTAATTTTGGGTTAAAAAAAATTGATGTGGGATCACCTCATATAGTTAGGCAAAATTGTTGTTTTTTCTTGTCCTCTGCCAAAGTTATTGTCGTTCTCGCTGTCATATTTGTTCATGTTTGTTTGCATGTGTGCGAGTGATTCCAAAGGGGGTGAAAGAACAAGATTTTATTGTGATTCTTCAATTGTTGGAGAGCTATCTTTGCCTAATTTCGGTGAATACTGTCAGGACTGAGGAACTTCCAAAAGTCATAATTCTAATTTACGTTCTCGATAAGTCCCAATCAAAGATAACAGGATTTGGGAGACGAGTTTGAAATTTGTGGCCTTTGATAGAGATATGAACAAAAATGGGAATTATTAGAATGCTATAATCCGGATGATTTCTCCTCGTTGTAAAGAAGATTAAGTTAATTATAAACTGCTGCTATAAGCTATAGACAAGTCATCTTCAGCAGTAATAGCAAGTCTAAAAAGAGACCTTCATTCATCGTTGCGGAAAATATCTGACACAGAAATGGTGGCTTTTACCTAAGTCCATGAATTCTTACCATCTCTCTCTAGGTTACTTTAGTATTTTGTGTTGTATTTAGAAGCTTAGAACCAACTTTGAACGATGATGTTACCAGGACAAAAATGACAGAATTTCATAAACATTTAGAAATGTGCTTTTTAGGGACTTTTTTTTTTTCTTTTTTTGCCCTTCAACCAGTGGCATTAGCAGTTTTTTTTTTTTCTTTTGGGTGATTTTTTTCTGCCTGATTTCTGTCTAATCAGAAATATCTCTCCATGTGATATTCTGCTTTTGGTCTAATTCAGACAGCAAGCACCATATCCTTATCTCTGCATGCAATGCATGATAAAATTATTGGTAGTTGATGATATCCTTGTCTCTCTGAATGAATAAAAAAAAATTATTGGTAGTTGATTGTCTGATATGTTTGATCTCCTTTATCCATGATAGTCAATGTTTGATTTGGCACTGTCTATATTTGATGTTCATTTACATAGGGTAATTAACACTAGTTTTCTTGGAAAAACCAAGCGGACTAAATTGAGAATTACAGAACAATTATGACACCAAACAAAACATAGAAAGACAAATTTAAGTTTTTGTTTCACGGTGGGTTTTTGTTTTTCTCTTTTTCAAGGTAATTAAGTTCCTCAAAAATTTTAGACAAAGAAAAAATAAAAAAAGAAGCAGCAAACAGGATGGAATGTAGAGGTGAGGCACCTCTTTCTATCATTAGTTCTACAGAATTCTTGTTATCTTTTTCTTTTTTTTTTTCCTTTGGACCATTTCCCCTTTTATGAAATTGAGTTTCGCCATCTTCTAGGTGCCTTTCTGGTCTGTTCTGCTGCGGTTGATATTTGCGGTCCGACGTCGTGGTTTTCTACGGCTGTCATCTTCGTGAGTTTGCTAAGTTTCTTCCATCCGCTGGCCCATGCGGATGTCTGTTTCTGCTTCGACATCTTATCAAACTGTCGTTGCAAGTTCTCCATGTCATTTTGGAGCTCGAGGTACTTAGCCTTCACGCTCTCCAGCTCGAACTTGAGCGTGTTGATATCCTTCTTAGCAGCTGCCCACCCTTCTTGAAATGATTGTGGCGTAGCTTCGAGTAATGTCTTATTGTTCGGTATCAATGGCTGGTATTGAGTTTCTGCAGGATCTTTGAGGGTGCTGTTGGCCAATGCGTTGCTTATTTTCACTTGCTCTGAGAAGAGCACCTGCACCACAACTCGCAGTGGGAGCCTTTCGTTTTGAGCAGCATGCATGCATGCATCAATGGAGAGTTTTTGGCAGTCCATGACACGGCAGAGTCGCTTCCTTTCATGCTCAGAGAGCGTTGGATGGGCCTATGAATGAGAATTCCAGACAAAAGTAAAATTCATCTCAACTCCAACGGAAACGTCAAGCTTAAAATAATAATAATAACAATAACAACAACAACCATTGCTAAAGCCTCAAACACTAATAAATGCTTATTCGAGAA
The DNA here is from genome assembly GCA_029448705.1 of Adansonia digitata. NCBI lineage: Eukaryota > Viridiplantae > Streptophyta > Magnoliopsida > Malvales > Malvaceae > Adansonia > Adansonia digitata. The sequence goes on from JAQSVH010200174.1 coordinate 13,715, forward strand.
CAGAAACGTTCAAACACAAGGAAGAAAAAGTTCATAATAGGACATGTTTGCATGGTTACTAATTGGCATGTACACATTGGTTCACCTGGAAAAAGCATTCAATCAATGCTGTCAATTTGCTACAACTGCCTGAAGCGGTCGTTTGATTTCAATTATATGCCCATTACAATATGGATTACTACTTGCAAATATTTACAAGATTTACGGCAATTTTCATTTGTAAATTGTAATATTGACTAACATATCAAATCTTGGGCAGAGCAGCTTAAAACCATAAATTTATATGCTATGTAATAATTGTGAATATTTTAGGCTGTATTTCAATTTTTGTTTTGTCTCTATCATATCCATATAGAATGATTATAGAAGAAAAGGGGAGGAAAAGGGAATTACCTTAAGATAGGAATCGATTGCTCGATAAAGACCATCATCACAGGTCCTTGCAGAGTCAGGCAAAGCTTCTGCCAGTACCTGAAACTTTGTCAGAGACAAGTTTCTCTCTCTGGAAACCTCTGTAAGATAACTATCAACTAGCCTGGCAACTCTCATTTTGGCATTCGGATTATTGCCTCTTTGTGTTCCTTCATACATGTGTTTGTCAGAAAAAGGTTGTCGACTTGGGCTCGAACTTTCTGTCTGCTCTTGGACCAGGAAATGCTCCAAGAGTCTCTGAACAAGGTCCACATCGTACATAGTTTCAGTTTTATTGTAAGAAGGGATGAGAAGATCTGCCAGTGTAGCTTGTTCGAACTGCATCCCGACCCGCTTCTCCAATTCGGTTACCAAAGCAGGTGCCACTTTCAACATGTTTGCCATCCTCAAAAGCCGAAGGAGAAAACTGCAGGAAACGCTGTCTTTCTGCGGTGGAATTATGCTAATCAGACTTTCGATTATCATCCGTTGATCTTTGGCTTGAATGGATGGAGTGTCTTGTTTAGTTCCGGCTACAATCATATGGAGTCCACCTCTCCAGCTACTGCTGCCACTGCTATTACTATTGCTGCTGGTGCTCATATCATCTGCCGGCCCCTGACCTTGACCATCTTTGATCAAACCTGGAAGCCATTTCGTTGCATAATGCATTATAGATGCCCCAATCAATTCGAATCTCATTCCTTTGACCTTGATTGCGGTAATAACCCTTACAAAGTGATCAATCCTGAGGATTGAAACATCTTCAAACCACCAATCGGGAGGGACAGGCTGACTTCTACTGGGGCTTGAATCCTTCAAATCATTCCATCTGGGGCTAGAAACTTCAGTTGTTTTCCCAGTATAGGCCCATTTGATCCCTTTCGGATTGGCACAAGCCTTCCAAGCTATCGACTCACTGCATCTTCGCACAATCTGAAGGTTTTCTGCCCATGGTGACAGTTTCTCACAACTTTTCAGAACAAGAATCGAGTCTCTCCAGGAAGATAGGACAACGTAACTGAGAAATGCTTCGGTTTTGAATATAAGATTGCCCTCTTCCAAGTCCTCTGTCATCTCAAGGTACTCAGCAGCACATCGTAAACCAGAAATGTTCCCCGCTGTTAAGTCCACTGCAATTCCATAGCAGAATTTCGCTGCTAACTCGAACGCTTCAGGTCCCCTAGGAAGATCTTCCAAAGCAATCTTGTTCAGCTCCGGCTTGTGAGACTCATATATAAGCCTATTCAGCTTTCCACTACGGGAAAGCAGGGGATACTTTCCCCCAAGTTGAGAAAAACACAGTTAAGAAATGTGATTTCAGACCAGCAGCTTTTAGTAACTGAAAATTGATTTTAGAATAATAAAAGAATTTTCAAACATCTAAGCAATGAGCAACAGCTACCTTGTGCAAGTGAAAATTAACGTCTCCAACTTGAACTAGAAAGTCACTCGGAATATCAGTAGCAACGTACCTGCAGAAAAGACAATATTTTCAGAAGCTAAACTTTGCTGTTAAAGTTCTTATTTTGAAACAAATTCAGATATTTTCCAACAGGATAAGAATATATATATATAATTTTAATTTGTTTGTTTTATTTTATTTTTTTTAACATATAGTCTAGAAACTATTGCACATGCAACCCCAAAAACAAAAACCCAAAAATAGTTCCACTAACAAAATAAATCAAACATGATCAAATAAAGTCGATGAAAGCATACCAGGACTGGCCCCTGAGCTCAAACCCGTCAGTCTTGACGCCATGTTTACTGGAGCTAAGAACACCATTTCCATACTCTCTCCCTCTAACAGATTCAGTCTCTGACTCCCACATATCGGGAAAAAAAAAAAAAGAGAAAGCCTAAGAGGAATTTGAACAGGGTTTTTCTTTTTTTAGCTCTGGAAAACTGGCTCTCACAACACCAGAGACGATGAGAAGAGGGATAAATCGGAAAGACAAATACAGAGCAAGAAAGAACCGAACAAAAACAACAACAACTAAGAGAGAGAGAGCAGATGAGGGGGAAGAAAAGGAAGAATCCCACATGGGATGCTTGGAATTATCTTCGAATTATCTTGGAATTGTCGGCTGTCTCACTGATTTTCAAGGCTTTTTTCCTACAGGCTGTGAAGTAATGGGCAGCATAGTCT
>JAQSVH010200239.1:1770-16270 GCA_029448705.1 Adansonia digitata
CTAATAGATCCTTTTAATAAACTTGTTCCTAACCTAGGAAAGCTTATTAAACAAAAAGAGTATGCTAAGATCATAGGCAATTTAATCTATGCTATGAATCATACTAAACTGGACATTGCGTGTTCATATATTAAGTAAATTTACTAGTAATACTAATAGTGAATATTGGTATGAATTAAGGTTGATTATTATGATACTTTGAAGCATACTTTAACTTATGGTTTGCATTATAATTGTGAAACTCCTATTTCATATTGTTAGCTAATGTGAATTAGGCTTAGTATAAGAAAAGTTCCAAGTTCACTAGTGGTTAGTTATGCGTTACATGAGGTGCTATTATTTCTTGGACATCAAAGAATGTATTATCTTCCTCTAAATCTAAGTTCATTGCAATATCTTATGCCACCAAGGATTTACTTTGGTTTAAAATTTCTAAAATGTATTCTTTTCATTAAGAGAACTAAAGGACCAATCACTATATATTCCGATAATCAAGCTACTATTTACGACAAAAGGAATGAAAGATTGTCTAACAATATTAAGCATATTGTTGTGAGATACAATCTTGTGAAAAGTGTTGTAAAGAAAGGTAAGGTTAATTTAGAGAACCTCCCAACAAATCAAATGTTAACGGATCCCTTACTAAACCCTTATTAGGTGATAAAATAGGTAACGCTATGAGAGATATGAGACTAGTACTAGTTGGTAGAGATAATATTGATTAATGCTTAAGAAATTGATTCTTTAAGTTTAAAGAATAATCTCTTCATCTAATAGTCATTGTGTATAAGAGTCTATAACTATCAATCTTAAATTGTTTGAGTAATTTATATACAAGACACGTAATATCCTAATGCATAAATCTTTGGAATAGTGGATGAGAAGAAAGAAAAAACAATTCCTTATAAATTCTTATATCTAGATGTACTATTTTATATTATAAAAAGGTTGGACATAAAGTATTTAATAAACTTGTAACTCATTAAATAGAATGATAAGCAGAAAAAGAGGTTGTGAACATTCTTGACAATGTTTAACTACGCAAGTAGAGAAACGAGAGGCCATTTTTTATGGATTTTAGGTTAATCCTAGATTACTTGCTAGCATGGCATCAAAGTGAAGACCCATATTAAATTATGTGGCACATTAAAGAATGCATGAACCATTGTAGAGAGTATATGTTTTCTTTGTATCTCATATTCAATCTAAAAGTTCAAGCCTTAGCCTCTTTTAGATATAAACTTTACAAACGAACCTTGTTGCATTTTTCTTAGGTTGCATTGCATGCATGAAAACCCTTTTGGTAGATTATTGTATATATTACCAAAAAGAATCTTTTTATAAAGTGTTCTACATGATTTAAAAAGGTTTGAAATCATGTAGTTTATATTTTGTTTAAAAATAAAGTTTGAAAGTAATTAATAAGCCTTTACAATGAAAATAGGTAAAAAGATTTGAATTCCTTTAAAAAGAATTTGAATGGCAATTTTGCAAAAATGTAATTTATTACAATTTTGCTTAAAGGATTAGAATCCATGTGAAAAGGATTCAAATACAATGTAAGATTTCATGCCCTATAAAATTTGACATAAGATATTATGATACTATATTTGGGGATTCAAATCTCTTTTTCGAAAATTAAAAGTATTAGTTTGTTGGACTTACTCTTTCATTTTAAAAGTTGTGATTCTTCATAAAAAGGCATGTTTAATCATGAAGGGCTGTTTTTAACATTAGTTAGGGCCTAAAAGTATTTCCTTAGCATTCATTTTACACAACTTTACATCTAATACTCTTCAAAAATCATTTCTTTGATCATGTGTGTTTAAGATGAACTTGAAGTGCCACGTTGTTCTTTTTTAAGCAAACATTGTATTTTAGGGATAATGTTAACAGAGAGACTATTTGCAGCATACTAACAAAACTATTATCTTAAAAAAGCTTTTTGAAAATATTGTTTTTACCTGATTACGTTAATCTAACCCCTAATATACAATAGACAAAGCATTGATTTACTTGCTTTTGGCTTTCACATTGCATTGGAAAATAGTACCCCTGCAAAAAAAAAATAATAATAATGGAGCTGTTAGTGTCACAACCACCATGAATGGGATACTTTTTTTTTTGTTTTCTTGGTGCTGTTTACTTGAGTCTAGTGTTCCTTTTTTTTCCTTCAATTAGAGAACCGACTTTGAAGCATCTAGATCCAGAATTCAATTATTGTATACATGATTAGTCGATCTTTTATAGGAATTACTTGTAATAAAAATTTGTAAATGAATATGTTTACCAAAAGGATAATCATTGTTTTTGACCTTCATCTTAATTGTTATTTAAACAAGTCAAAATTTTTTGCTGCTTATCCACGATGTTCTAAAAAAATTGAAATATTTCAGAGAAAAAAAAAATAGGAATTTATCTAATGAACAACACTGTTTCATATACATAAGAATCCATTGATAAGAAGAGACTTGAGAAAACTTGAATCTAATTTTTACAGTTATATATATATATATATATGTATGTATGCAATCGAAATGGAAAATGAAATTCTTAGGGAATTATACATTTGTGCATTGAGAAGACCCTTTCCTACCCTTTACTACATGACCTCTTTGATCATGTACTTTGTTGGACAGAACCATATTCTTATTCTAGTCCTTGAAGCGAGCCAAATTATAGTGATCTCCAAGTATGACCAAACCATATTTTGCTCTAAGTTTTAATTGAAACTGCTATGGCTAGTCATTCAATCGAAAACCATTGTTACCGTTAAACCCAAATTGCATCAATAGGAAATCAAATCATAAATTAGTACGCAAGTATTGTTTACAACCCAACACAGTGTCGCTACAAGGTCAACTGATCGATGAAACACTTCGCACATGGAAGATTCCAACATCTAAAGCCCTAATACATTCTCATAAGCTTCACTTGGGGACCAACACTTGTACTCTCAACGATTATTTTGCAGAAAATGCTGAAAAAAAATTTAACATAATAGCACCATATAAACTCCGCCAACAACTTGGGATTTTGCTTAACTTTTTTCGAGTAATACTTTGTCTCTGCAACCAAAAGAGAAAGAGATATCAAGCATGAGCTCAAGGAGAGCGCTTGACTTTGTACTGTAAATGATTGTTTTAGGCTTGTAAACTCAAACAATGCATTGTTACGATGCCTGAACATAGAGACCAATCTCCTACGTACAGGACCACTAGTGTGATTAATGAAGAAGCAGCAGAATAATGTTCAATCAACAGGAAAGACATTGCAAATTTATGGATTTTATATGGCCACAACAGCTTGATAATGAATCCGTAACAGACATTAAAAATTTGCAAAGCATGTGTGAGAGTCTTTGCAAATATCGGTTGTTGTAATTGACCGCCATAATATTCAATTGTCAATGTCTTAGGATAGATGTTGAATTTTCCTATGTCCTAGCAAGAATTTTTCAAAACAGACAATGTCTATAATCATGGCTTATATTACTGCAATTGAACGCAATGACATTCACTATATCAATTGCAATAAGCGCGACCTAATAAAAAATGTTTTTAATTTAAATCACTAGTTACCTTTGTTCTTCCACGTGAACTTTCCCTTTTTGCTTTACATCCTGAAGCAAGTTGAAACTAGAAATTAACCAGTTTGAATTTACACAAGAATATACTATAATTTTAGAACTAGGAGGCGAAAGGGTTGTTTGCCACTGCAAAGCATCCTCGCATGACTAACAATATAGTGTCCACCAGTACTTAAGGTTGAGCAAGTAGTAAACAAATTCTAAAGGATAAGCAAATTTTCATGGATACTAAGAAATAAAGCTTTATGACAGGCTCCCTTACCTTGACTTTATCTGTCAGAGCGGCGCAGAACTTCAAATAGTCCACAACAACTCTTCCATGATGTTGGTTCCACGGGACGATGACGCAGAGATACAATAGGCTGTCAAAAATAAAAGCAAATTCAAGGCTGGAAACCTAGAAAAATTAAATTTCTCGCTTAAAGTAGTATATATTTGTTTTCTTCATACAAATGATCAGCAGATACTGGGTTGAGTTATTGACCTGATTTTCGGTGCTTTCGTGGATGCCAGGCTCGTTTACTACTTTACCAACATCTCTAGTCTCACTGACAGAAAAATTTGCTGCCTGCAATGAATCTTCAACGTTTTCCTTAGATGCCAATCCAGATGAACCCCCAGCATTATTGTCTGAAACTCGAATTTTTGGTTCCGTGATTCCATGGTCTACTGCAGCTGTAGGAACTGGATCAACCGTGGAGCCATTAGTTTCATCCAAATCAGGCAGCGTTGTTTCCTTATCAATTCCCTTTGATTCCACATCTGATGAGAGTTGAGAATCCCCAGTGGTCTCAGCAGAAGCAAGCTGCTTTGTTTCTTTGTCTAAACCAGTTATTAGCAAATCATCAGCATTAGTGTCGTCCAAAGATGGTGAAATGTTCTCTTCTTTTTGTTTGGCATCTAATTCAACAATATCAAAATCTCCTGATTTCTCAAATGATGGCTCAATTTCTTGACTCAACTCTTCAGTCAAAGAAACCCCCAATTCAAGCTCAACTGACTCAACAACTGACTCAGGAACCACTTTCTCCTCTTCAAATGTCTCTGAATGCTCCATGTCAGGACTGCTTTCGTCATGTTCTTCCACCTCTTTGTCGGAAGTGCTACTACTTGAACTGGTATCTTCTTCCCCACCAGGGGTTTCATTAACTGACTTGGAGTTCCTAGCTGCAACATTATCTGCAACAAATTCAACGTCTGCTTTTGACACTTGAGAATCTTCTAAGACTTCCTTCTCTTCATCATGTGCTGGCACATGTAGGGTCTTTTCTACTCGTCTGTTTGAAGAATCTTCCATTTGGTAATGATTTGTAGAAACTACTGATTCAACAGAAGAAAAATCTCTGCCTAGCCTTTTTTTTTTTTTTTTTATGGTTATTAGATATCAAAGGAACACTTTAACCACCACCACTTTCTTTCAATCCGTCACGTTTCAGGACATGAAGTCCTGTACGAGTTCGTTAAAGAATAAAAAAGAGAGAAGTCAAACGATGAGATGAGAGGCATCCACTAACAAAAAACAAGGGGAACAACTTAAGCCTTAAGTTATACAGTTAATGGAACCTTAGAAAGAGTGAGAAATGACACAGTGAAATAATTAAATAATTTGAATTTGAAAGGCAGGTGGAGAAGAAGGGAAGTTGGTTAATTTCCTAGTGTTTGGACGTGGGGGCACAACTCAGCCACGACTGGTTGTTGTAGGTGAGTTTTAGAAAGAAGGGTGCAAAGAATGGCTGGTATAAAATAAAGGCAATGACCTATTTCCTTTTCTTTGAGTTCTTGCGTGAATATGATAAGGGATAGGTATTTAAATCGTATTTTTTTATGATTATCATATTTATTATAATTACAAATATAATAAATTTTATCGTGATTAATTACTATGAATATTGACATTGGAAAGAGTCAAAATCGTAAAATAACGACCATAATATTAAAATTAGCTGGGAAGATTACCTCACATTTGGAGAGCCTAGGAAGGAAGTGGTGGGAGTTTACAGTGATTCTTCAGGCATCCCTCCTCCTAAAGCCGGACCTTGACAGTTGAAATATTAGAGCTTTTAGCAGTTGGATTAGCAGATTTTAAAATATGGTTGTAAACATCGGCCTGCAGCTAGGCTTACAATTTTTTACCTAAGATAAGTGCTGCGATGCACTCGAAAATTTATCTTAATTGGTTGATGTTGATGCATGATCTCTTACTTAAAAGAGTAGGAATCGAATCTTCCTTCCTATATATATATATATATGAAAAAAAAGAGGTGCTGCTACGTTATCCTTCATCTTTACATGCTTGACTATATGCATGTGCTATGGACTCTGTGAAACTTTGCATTCTCACAACATAAATCTCTATATCATTCATGGAAATTAGGTGTTATTCAACCATTTAATTTAAGTATTTCGTGTTTTTATAGGAATCTTATTTTTATTATTTCTTGAACTAGTATAAAGACAAGGAGTCCTTTCACAAAAATTGTTTGATTTATATTTATTGCTGGTCCACTCTCTATATTGAATATCATATGCATTCCAACCTCAGAAAGATGAAAGTGAGGCAAGTGGGAAAACCTTGGAGACCAAGATAGCAAACTCAACAACAACCGACCCTCAATTTAGTAATTTATTATAGGTTTATATATATTTAATGTATTAACAATATATATATATTATTAGTTGATAAGATAATATCATTTATTTAAATGTTTTTAAAAATAAATATATAATTTTATTTTTAATGAAACGGTGTCATTTGATTCATTGACAGTATATATTTAAATCTATCTTTAAGTGAGAAAAAGTCCAAGGATTGAATTTCTCCTCTCCACTTGGATTTCCTCGTATCATTAAGAATGGAAACTCAACTAACCCAAATTGAGGAGGCTTATCGTTTATGCATTGACTCGACACATTTGGTGGATAATAGAAACCCTAAGCCTAAGAATGAAGACTAGAGAAGACAAAAATGACCAAAGATAGGCATAATTTGCCAAGGCTTGACTAACAACTTTATTATTTTTCTTAATTTCTTTCTTTCCTCCAACCGAAGTTTTTGGTTGCACCTTAAACCAGCAAATTCCAAAAGGTGGTACAGACTTACGTTGTCCAGTTGGCATGAATATGACCCAAGAGGCCAATACAATTACGCATGTCAAAGCTAGAGCTAGAGCTTAGGCTAAAATGGTCATGTCCCATCTCTAAAGTCAGGGTTATCAATGGGCAAAAGTACGATGTGGGTAAAGCATTCTCCCTCTCATCCTCCATTTTTCACTGTATCATACTCGAACACGTATTACAACTTCGTACCTAATTTTGTTGGTATTTAACATAAACGAAAAATCTCGCACCTGTAACCACTATAGTAAACATTAAATGAAAAATGGTGAACATATAAGTGAGAGAAGACATTAGTGGTGCTACGAATAGAGGAGAACACAATCAACACATTAGTGTCATAATGCTACAAACATCATACAAACAGAAATCTGGTTGATACAAGTCATAGGTCACAATTAATCCTGGTGCTAGTAATATTCCTGCTCCAAGGATGTCAGTCAAGCAACAAGCCCAGTCTTCAAAGAATTTTCATCCATGATCTTGATGGGACGAAATTAAACTTATTGAAAAGTAGCAGAAGTATAATCGACAGTCTTTTCTCTCCTAATAAACTCAATGAGTAATCACGATAGCACAATGATAATTTTCAGCACCACACAATTAACTTAAAGCAAGCAAAAAAATTAATCACACTAGACACAAAAAATTTTACGTGAAGAATCCCTTTAAAAATAAAGAGTGCAAACCAAAGGACTTGAGAGTCTACTCAAAATCTTCACTAATACAAAATGTGATAACAATATCACAATATTTGGCTAGCACAATGAGTATATAACTTTACTTTTAGCTATTAACAAGTGATCACCAAATACAAACAGAGAAAGTTGAGAATTTCACCAAAAATGGAGTTACTGTTTGGGCTACGAATCCGTAAGTTGTAGCATTTGGATGACGATTTCGACCATCCAAAGCGAACATCTACGAGTCACCTAGCTATTATAAGAAAATTAGCACGACTAGACCATGGATGAACCTTCGATAATTAGTTTGATGAAAACTACAAAAAAAACCTAGAAACCAAATTTTTTTTTGCTCTCTCTTTTTCTCACTACTAGGCTTGACACTTCCTGTTTCAAAAATAAAATTTTTTTTTGCTCTCCCAATGTGCTCCTTTTCATGCTCGAAGCATAACACCCTCTCAAATGACTTGGATGGTGACATGCACAACTAAAAGGAATGTTAAGAATTGCCTTTGGGTTATCCCTTGATCGAGATTTGAATTAGGCATGATAAGATGATAGTGAGGGGAAGGGTCGTCAAAAGCGTTTCTCATCCAACTAGTCCTAGGTGGCCACCACAAAGTGTTCAAAAACTTAGAGTTGCCACCAATTATTAGGGCTAGGCATGTTCGAATGCCTATTGAAAACAATATTTAAGTTACAAAACTTGAAGCATCAATTTCAAGGTCTGCGAGGTCTAAAGATTCATCGATTAAGTTCAGGAGTTGGTTATGTGTAGGAAGGATTAGCAACCCCACGACACTCGAAATCGATATTCGCTAGCCACCTCTTACATTGGTTTTGATTTCTTCGGTTTTGACTTGCCATTATTTTGATATAATCGCATTTTAACGCATGAATCTTGCGTAAAAATTGTAAATTTGGGTTTTGAAGAAAACTTTAGATCACGTATGCACCCCAAAGATGTAGGAAATATAGGGATTTTTGATAAGACTAATCTCTAAATATAATTTTGATAAAAAAAAGATCTCTGAACTGAATATTCTGTGTCAAGCACTACAGAGATATAGACATAGAACATTGCCTTGCAAGTTTTGAAAATAATTTGAAAATATGAATGCAAAATGGACAGCACAAAAGGAAACAAGTTAGTAAGACGAAAATGAATATAATAATTTTGCATAAAAGTAAACACACAAAAGCATAAAATATAGGGACGATTAGAATATATCTCGTAATTGCCTTCGATTATTGAGGAATAACTAAAATGACAATTTTGAGATGCGTTTGGACTCTATGGTCACTCGAGGTATAGAAAAAGAGTGTTTCAATTAAAAAGGCGTACGAAAGTCTAGGGAGAGAATTCAAATTTTTGAGTGAAAAATGGGCTTGGAGTATACCTAATGATTAAATTTTAGTGATTTTTGAAATTTGAATGAAGTTTGTTAAAAAAATAAGGTTAGAGTACCTTCTCGGAGCACAGGTTTAGACTATCCCCAAAGATAAAAAATTTAGTAATTTTGGAAAGTGAAACATTTTTGAAAATAAAAGATTGGATTTTGAATTAAAACCAGCAATTGAAATAAAATACCAAATTACTTAAAAAATTAAGGGACTCATTTTGTGACGCTGGATTCCATGGGCAATCAATGGATGCCTTTTGAGGCCATCGCACGCCCTAAAAATGTGGTTCGAGGAAATTAGTCTAATTTTCCTAGGTCCAAAAATAAGGGATAATATTGTGCAGTCACCCTTCTTCAATTTATTTTGAGTTCATCTAAAGGCTTAAGGGGGTAAATGAGCTATTGTTGGAAAGGTAACTTGTTAAGGGTTATTATGAAAATATTCCAAAAATCTTACAAAATCCCTTTTTGGGTGAAAATAATTTTTGAAATTGGGTCTAATGTGATATTGGTAGCACATCTATATGAAAATGATAGCTTTTCGAAAAGGGAATTTCACAAAAGTTTTAAGAAAATATTTTAAAAATTCATTAAAATAATCTGATGGGCCAAAATATCGTAAACAAAATGCAAAGAACTAATTTCAAGGGTTCTAAATAGCCTTAATTCGAAAAATTGTAACTCCCTCATCCAAAATTACTCAAAGTTAAATTCAATACCTTTCAGATGGTAATTCATATAAAAAAATCATGTAAAATGATTTATGGTTTGAAAATGATTTTTCAACTTGTGACTACAATGCCATCAGGGTAAAACAGGGGATGTTTTAGTGTTTTTTTGGGTTTCTTAGGACTAAACTCAAGCCATGGACATTCGAATGTCCATGATAGGAAAAACTGAGTGAGATTGGCTTCATGACCTCATTTACACAATCTTGGAATAGTTTAGGATGATGAAATAGCACTAACTATGTCACTAACCCAAAGACTTAGGCAAAAAGATCAAAGCATAAACACTTTAAAACAAGTAAAAAGGCTATTTTATTTGGAAACCAAAATTTTTAACCTTTTTTAATAATGAATCTAGACATGGGTAACTTGATTTATCCACAAGATTAGATTACCAATGAATAGTAAACCTTAAGTCTATGCCAATCCTCATTGATTGAGGTTAACATGGCCCTAACTTGGGGATTTTAAAAAACAAATTTTTTGATAAACAACAAACAAGCATTTTGATAAATATATGATGAAGTAAATATGATGTTCACAATAATAAACATGGAAGGCATATTCAAGCAAGTAAAACATGACATTTGAACATGAAAATGATGATAACATGTGAAGAGAAAAGCGTGATAATGCATAGAGATGTTAGTCTAATGAACAACATCGAAGAATATGCCATGGAAATGAAGTAAACATGCTCAGACAAAGGAGAATAGCTTGCAGGAATCATTAAAATGAACCAAACACATAGTGATGAAGAAACATGATGGAAGGGTCTATGAAGCATCATAAATCTTAAGTCTACCACATTAAAGGCCATAAAATGCATGAGAAATCCTATGATAAGGTCATGGTTAGCATATTGGAGCTCATAAAGTGATGAAAATGCAAATATATGTAAAAAAAGGAAGAAAGGATAAGGAATATACCCCCAAAGCTTTGAAAACCTTGTTGGTAGAATTGAACAAAAAAGTTTTTAAATTTGTGGATCACTTTTTTCTTTTTTTTTTCTATGGATGAGCAAGAAATGAATGCAAACAAGGAGCTTGATGGTTGTAGTATCAAAAGAGGGGAGGTTGGAGAGGATAAATGTGAGAAATTGAGGGTTTTATGAGGGTTTTTAGAGGTCTAATGAAGGAGCTACGGGCATGGAATCTTTTCAAAGTATGAGGCCTAATGTGAAATGTGTCTAAGGATCCCTTGGTAAAGCTTATAACATATCTTATATAGGATTCAATCTCGGCCAACTAACAAAAGTGGGGCATTTAGGACATTTAGGGGAGACAATATGATGATTCATTGTATCAAAGAGCAACATTTCAGCATTTCATTAGTTGATGGATATTCTTGGTAGCAAAAATAAACCATGCATGGGTTGGTATAGTAAGAAAAGTCAAGCCTGCCCTTCATTTAGCCATATTATAGCATGAAATGCCCTAGTAACAAGTTTAATAGACCATTTAAAAATGCTAAAAACCAATGTTTAAGCACAAAAATGAAGTTTATATGATTTTTAAGAAGTTATGTATGAGACTAGATGATTTTTTTGAGTCAAAGTTGTGACCAAATTCATGTTTTGATATTACAACAAAAATTTATGAAAATGACATGGATTAGGCAAATTTTACCTCATGGTATCGATATAATTTCTTCTTGTATCGATACTTGGAACAAAATTTTGCTTAGGTGTTGATACTATGCTTCCTGTATCAATATATAAAGCATTTTTTTGCTTAATGTATCATATGCCATGAAGCTGGCATCGTACCTGAAGATTGGTATTAATACCTATAATTCCTGGTGTTGGTACGAACTAGTGAAAATAGCAATTAGCTTTGACATAACATTGTATCCATACAAAGGCCTCTTGCACTGATACCATCAACCATTTTATCGATACATGACATCTAGTATCAATACAAATAGTGTTTACATGATTTTGATGTCGTTGACGCCTTGTATCGATACTTAAAGGTCATGTATCGATACTTACGTATGATTTCATTCACCTTTAACTCCTTGGATGCTTTACCTTAGTTGGGAATGATGGATAACTGACCTATGCTTATTTGAATAGACACGATCAGGCCTCTAATAAAGACCTTTGATGTTTTAAATGATGGCCCAAACAAAATAGGGTGTTTATAGCACATGCTGGCTTTCCTTTAATTAAAAAGGGATTTAAAAAAAAAGTGTAGAAATGGGGATTTACCTCTACATGGAGGGAACACAACATAACAAATCCCTTTCTCTTAATTATGTGGAGGTGTTTCCCATCCCAACATCAAGCAACAAGTTTCAAATTTCACTCTTGGTAAGGCTTTGGTCAACACATCAGCTGCGTTATCATCAGTATGAATTTTTTCAAGTTTTAATAACTTTACATATAAGACATCACATATCTAATGATACTTAACATTGATAGTTTAGACCTAGCATGAAAGGTTGAATTCTTATCATGGTGAATAGTACTTTGGTTGTCATAAAATAAGACATACCTCACTTAAGTAAAACCAAGTTCTTGCATAAATTTCTTTATCCAAAGCAACTCCTTTGCATGCTTAACTAATTGTAACGAACTCAAATTCAATAGTGGACAATAATACAACACATTTTTGTAATCTAAGCCACAGCTCTCGTGCAAAAGTTATCAAATAACCTAAAGTAGATTTTTAAAAGTTGATATCCGTAACCATATCAAACTCTATATAACCAATTAAAACCGATTTCTCATCACCGAAACAAAGTTTCAAGTTAGAGGTACCCCAAAGATATAATTCGCTTCACTACATTTCAATGCTCATGAACTAGATTAGAAAGACATTGGCTAACCATACCAACATCATGAGTTAAGTCAGGTCTCGTGCATATCATTGCATATATTAGATTGCTTATGATAAAAGCATAGGGAACTTTTTGCATGTCTTTTTTTTTTCTGTTTTGTTATAAGACTCTATTTGACACTCAATCTAAAGTGCGTAGCAAGAGAGTGCTCACCACATTAGCTTTGTCCATTTTGAACCTTTAAAGTACTTTTTCAATGTATTTCTCCTATGATAAGCATAATTTCTTGGCCTTTTTATCACATATCAACTTATGCCAAGAATTTGCTTTTCTAGTCCTAAATCCTTCATTGCAGAGCACTTATTCAGTTATTGCTTCACTATGTGAATCATAGAAGCATCACGACCAATGATAAACATATCATCAACATAAAGTAATAGAGTAATAAAATCATCATTAAAGAATTTCTAAACAAAGATATAATGATATAAAGTAGTTTTCTTGTAACTACGCTCTTCCATAATAGACTTAAACTTTTTATACCATTATCTTGAAGCTTGCTTTAAACCATACAAACTCTTTTTCAATCACACATACAATCTTCTTTTTTTCATGTAATGGAACCCTCTGCTTGCTCCATGTAAAACTTTTCTTATAAAAAGCAATTTTCACATTCATTTGCTTAACTTCTAAGTCTTAAAAAGCTACTAAACTCAATATAATTCTAATAGGAGACATCTTTACAACTAGAGAAATATTTTCTTAAAATCAATCCTTTTCTTCTGAATGAAACCCTTAATAACCAATCTAGCTTTGCATCATGAGATGAAGAATTTTCTTCTTGTTTCAAACTATAACCCACTGATTTTTTAAAGCTTTTTTACCCTTAGGCAATTTCACCAGCTCAAATGTGCGGTTTCATGCAAAGATTTAAGTTCATCTTTAATAGTCTCAAAACAATGATCTTTGCATTCACTCTCTGTAGCTTTTATAACATTTCGGTTATCACCTATCAGTTAAAAGAACATACCGATCAGAAGGATACTTGGTAAAAAGTTATCGATCTCTAATAAACCTATGAAGTGAAACCATTGGTGGAGTTATAGGTACTTCATGTTGATCATTCACAATGTCATCTATGGAAGCATAAATTCACCTATACTATATTGATTGTCATTAGTATCTTCTTGCATGCCATCTTCAACTGGATTTGGTAAAAGGGTGAGAGGAATTGGATCCATGTTAGTTAAATCACCACTATTCTGTGGTTTTGTTTCTTCCACATTATCAATATCATTAACGGTTTGATCCTTAATGAAAACAATATCTCTACTTTTGACAAGCTTCATTTTAACTAAATCATATAGTCTATACCCAAATTCATCGAAACCATAACCAAGAAAAATATATTATCAAGTCTTTACATCTAACTTGGACCTCTTATTTTTTGGTATATGAATGAATACCTTGTAACTGAGCACACGTAGGTGATCATAAGAAATATCTTTGCCAAACCAAACTTTGTTTAGAACATCACTTTGCAAAGGAACATAAGAGATAGATTAATTACATGTGCCACTGTATACAAAGCTTCAGCCCAAAAAGATCTTAACAGCTTTGCATCAGAAAGCAAACATCTGATTCTTTGAATTAATGTCCTATTCATTCTTTTGGCCAAGCCATTCAACTACGGTGTCTTAAGAGGTTTTTTCTTATGTTTGATTCACTGTTGTTGACAATACTCATCAAATCATCCATAATATTTGCCACTATTATTAGAATAGGTGCATTTCAACTTTTTCCTGTTTGCCTCTTAACTAAGCTTAAAACTATTTGAATATGTTAAGGACTTGGTCTTTTGTTTTCAAAGCATAGACCCAAAGTTTTCTTAAATGGTTATCAATTAAGGTTATGAAATAATGTGCACCACTATAAAACTTACCTTTAAAGGACCAAAAACATCAGAATTAACCAACTTTAGCAAATCAAATTTTCTTAATGAAGGATGACTCTTAAACAAAACCTTGTTTTTTTAGCCAAACCATAAGCATGGTTCCTTAATATAGCACTATTTAAACCAGAAAATTGATTTTTTTTACTAAACAATTAAGCAACTGTAACCTAAGAAATTGGTTTTGCCAACACAATATTAGGGCTATCCCCTTCATTCTATGCTGACCCCGACCTGAGGTTGGCTTT
>JAQSVH010200250.1:1855-16269 GCA_029448705.1 Adansonia digitata
AAACGGTGATTTTGATTTACTCATTTACATGCAATTATATTCATTATAATTTTTTAATTATTTAATTCTAATATAAATTTAAATAAAAAATTATGATTGATTAATTATAAATACAAAATACTTTTGTCTTGAAAGTTAGAGACTTCCAAGAAAGCCCCAATTATAGCGTGTTTTTGCTATCCTTTTCGAGAATACGAGGACACTTTTGACTTTGGTTGGACTTTTATAGAATTGATTCATACAATTATTTTTAAAAAAATAAAATTAAATAATTTTAAATTTAAATTTAAATTTTCTTTTATAAAAAAAAACTTTGGCAAAGTCGACAAGTCTTAGAGGGGCTTTGCTTAAATAATTGTATCCATTGACATTTACTCTGTTCAAATAACATCTTGAATATAGGCTTTTTTTATTTATTTTTTAGATTTAAGTCGATTCAATTCGAAGTTTTATTTATAAATAAAAATATTTTTATTTAAATTAAATTATAAAATGATATAAATATTAATATAAATTTATTTTTAGTTCACATTGACTTGATTCAAAGTATTATTTGTTGATAAAAAATATGTTTATTTAAATTGAATTATAAAAATATACTAATATTAAGATAAATTTATTTGTATTTATATTTTTATCAATTTATAAGTTAGACTCGATCAAGCTTGAGAAAAAATATAAAATAATTTCAGATCATGACCCATTTGATTCACAAATACCTCTATTTTTGACTTCCTATGTCTTAATAATGAACAAGCAACTAATTTCCTTCCGGTTTCAATGCGAGTTCCTTGCATTCTACATCATTAAATATAAATTTTGTTACTAGTCACACTCATTTTCCTTTCCCATTCTGGGTTCCTCTAGGGGGCAGGCATGACTAAAAAAGAAGCTAAGTTTCTTTGATGTTTTGGTTTGAATTTTATATAGATATTCTTAAGATATGACAAGTAAAGTCTAAATTTGAATTATTTATTTAAATAAATATTTCATCATTAATTTTAATTTTACGTACGATTATTTTCATTATAATTTTATAATTATTTTATTACAATATAAAATTATATAAAAATCATTCCTCTGAAAATATAAATTTTTTGTAATATTTTGATCATCGACTAATTACGAAATAAAGCTCCCGTGTTATGACAGGAATTCGAATGTAGCATGCTTTTGTCTTAAAAGTTGAGGGACTTTGCCAGAAAGCCCTAACTGTAGCATATGCTTTTGACACTATTACCCTAGAAACACCTCCCCCCACCCCTTTCATTCCATTTTTGAGAATACGAGGACTTTTGAGTCCAATTGAATCACTGCAATCATCTTTTGTGAAGTTAAATACGATAATTATTTTTAAAATATAATATCGATAAAATTGAAAATTCGAATCTTTTTCTCTATTCAAGGTGCTTGCGAATGTCATTGGAGGTTGCCTCCCCAAGTAGGAGAACTTCATTGTCTCACGGGTGCTCTCGATAGTAGAGGCTGTAAGATAAGATTATTTCATGTCGAGCAACTCAAATGACTATCAAGCCTGGTCAGCTTAAAGGTGCTTGCCAGTGTCGTACTATCAATCTAGCAACTCAAAATGACTGTCAAGATATAGAAATCGAATGCAACGTGATTTCATTGCTTGCCAAACTGGAAGAATTCGATGATTGATGTGGGTTCTTATGATCATTGGTGCAATGAGGCAAGTGGCTACCTTGGAGTCATCCTACTCTCAAGAATCTAGAGCCATCCTATTAAATCCAGAAAAATTGCATTTGGTGAATCTGCAAACAATTTTTTTGGCTCCCTATCAGCCCAGAAAAAAAAATTTTTTGGCAACTTGTACACATCAACGATGTTATATCGGCATTTTAAAATTTTTAATTGATTTTTTTAATTAAAATATTAATTTAATTTAATTTTTTTAAAAAAATATTGGTATGGCATTGTTAATGTGAGTAATAAAAATTAAATTTAAATATTAATTCTATATTTTTCTTCAGGTATCAATTTATAAAAAAAAAAGTAATTCGAACCAATTTATCTATTAATCTGACATGAAATATTGACCCAATGTAACCAATTAAGTCATTACATTTCAAAATCAATGTTCCGTCTACATTTAAAAAATTACCAAACCTCACATGCACAAAGAATGGTGGGGAGTAGATCTACTCCTGGGTTGGGTCAGGTTAGATTCGTCAAGTTTAAATATTATATTAATATTAAATATGCTTATTTAAGGTCGGCCTAGTCTGGAATATGGGTCACGAATTTTGCCCAAGCCCGCCTATATTTGTAAATAGACATTCCAAGCCAGTTTAAGTCCGCCTATATTATATTTTTTATAATTTATTTTTTTTAAAAAAAATATATTTTTAAATTTATTATTTATTAATTTAATAATTTTCTTTTATTAAATTTACAAATATAAATAATTTAACTTAATTTTTGAAGTTTACGCTATAATATTTTATATATGTATTATTTATATGACAAAAATTACATAATATATAAAATATAAAATATATATATTGTAATAGTAAAATGGGCCGGGCTGAGCCGAGCCTGGCTTGGGATTTGAAAGTTGGACCTAAAGCCTAGCTCATTTTTTAATCGGATTTAATTTTTTGTCCAAGCCCATTTTTCGAACCTAATATTTTTGTCCAAGTCCTCTTAAATACCGGATAGACCTTTAAGCTTGAGCGAGTAACCCGATCTTAGAGCAAATCTAGTGGGAAGCTTTGCTTTGGCCATAGACTGATGTTAAACAACATCGTTTTTTTTAATGGATTTTGACACTTTTACGGTTGCTTTACAAAATGTGTAAAGATTTACTTAATTGGTATATGAGGTATTAATTAAAAATTATTTAATTATTAATTAAAATTTTTTTGCATTCATAAATTATTTTTATTAAATTAAAAAGTTATATATATCAATTACATATTTTTTTCCTTAAATATTAGACATTGATTAATAATTTTCAATTTTTAAAAGTTTAATTTTTTTCTACTTTTGAATTTTTAGATTTTACAAATTCAACTAACAAACTCATATTATATGTATATGATTTATTTATACATAAAACTTACAAGTACATGAGCTTGTTATTTTTTATTAGTATATATCAAGGTAATCATTGCCATATTAGTTGACATATCATTTTTATTTAGGTACAGGTACATATCGGTACTAGTATATTTTAGTATATTATTTTGGGTTTATCAGAGTTTAAATATTTTTAATTTATATATATAAAAAATATTTTCAAATATGAAATAAATGAGATTAAATAAATTTCATATATTAAATATTCATCAATTATCTATCATATCCTAAAAAAACTTCATCAAATATAAGAAAATCAATATCAATTAAGTATTAAGGCTAAAATTTTTTAATGATTATTAAATTTATGAATAATTATGTCTAATATTCTTCAAATTATGAGTAAATATGTATAATATTCATTAGATTTAATATCAATATTGCTTTAACTTTTTTTACAAGCTTATATTATATATCAACGGGTACAACTATTTTTGGTAGGTATCACTGAAAAAGGCCGACATCGATAAGTATGGTTGGTACAGACAAAAACAAAATTAATTATCACCGATACCATTATATATCGAAATCAATATGTACCGACTGATATGATTAGTATAAGTACGATACCGATAACACTAGTATATATAGCTTTCAAAATATTTTAAATTAATAAATATAATGAAAAAAAAGTATGATATAGTTGATCCCAAATTCAATGTTAATATCCACCGGTTGATTCATGAATAATTGAATATGATAGCAAGAAAATTTTTATGAGTTCATTTATGTCCTAATTTATAAGTGTGCAAAATGAACCATGGCCGAGAGGCTCGAGCTTAGCCCTACCTGAGATTTGTTGGTTGAGAGAGAATCGATAGAAACTCAGGAAACGGGAAGCCCAAATCTCCCTTTTGAAAGAAAAAAATGGCGACGGCGAGTCCACCATCGTCTTCTCCACCTTGGCAATCTACTTCTATCTTCGCTTCGCTCTCTGAGTCCTCCGCTTTTATACCACCTCAGGCTCAGGTTGATGCTACCTTCGAAAATGGAACGCTCGATGTCGATGACCAAAAGCCTCATATTGCAGATAATTTTGCGTGAGTTAGTTTCTTCTACTCCTTTTAAATTTGAATTTTTTATCTGTTTTTTCTTTTAATATTTAGAGACAATTCCGTTCAACACCCTTCTTGCATCAAGCCACTTGGAAGTAATTGCTTCATATCTCTCTAAAGCATCTACCTTTGATTTAACCCAGTTTTGAACAGTAATTTCTTGTTTTAGTTGAGTGATCATGAAGAAAAAAGCATCAGCTTTGAACTAGTTATTGGCCGTAATTGATAAAAGCATTTATTTGAAGCTTTTGTTTGTTCTCTCTCTCTCTCTCTCTCTCTCTCTCTCTCTCTCTATATATATATATATAAGGTAAAAATGTAATCAAGAATTTATTTATTTTTTTTATGAACTAGAGTGAAAAAATGCTTGTTTTTGGTCCGAGGATGAAATTTTTAGTGACGGTTGTTTTCATTGAGTTTTCCAATAATAACTTAATTCACAGTCGAATTAACAGCATTTTATATGTTCGGATCTGTATGCATAATTTTGAGGTATGTTTTATGATGCTAAATAATTGTGATCATTAAAAAAATCGCATTCTTAGGTGATGTGAAGATGACATAAATATATAAAATCACAATTACACATTATATATATAACACAGAAAAATAATTAAAATATAATATAAACTATAAAAAAACATAAAATAATAATATGAAGATGACAATATACAAAATTATTTAACGTACAAACGCATTGAAATATATTTATTTATTGAATATATAATATCTTAAATTAATTATAATAAATCAAAATATAGTGTAAAAACAGGAGATTTTTAGTGCCTTATCAAGTTCCAAATTCAACGAATACCAAGCAACCAATTTCCCTCACGTTGCCATGCAGGTTCTGCGCAATTTACCTTTGATAATAGGCTTCTGTTAACAATCATTTTCCTTCCTTGTGGCCCTTAGGGGAGCAGGAGCCATCCAACTACCCGCCCTCTAAATTGTAATCTTTATGGATTAGCTTGAGTCATTGACTTGGAAAACTTTCTAGTCTTCTGTTATTTTTGGGTTGTATTCAGTAACACCGTGTGTAAATCGGTTTAAATTAATTTAATTAATAAAATTTAATTGATTTGATTTGATTAAGTCAGTTTAATAGTTATGTTAATTATTTATATCAATTTATATAGTTAATTTAATCGGTTATTGATTAGTAAAATCATTAATCGAACCAATCAAATTAACTAAACTTTTAATATTTAATATTTATATATATTAATGGCCCAATTAAACCAAACTCAAACCAAATATACAACCCACTAGCTCAAGACTCAATAAACCGATTTAACCAAACTAATTGATTGAATCGATTGAAATTTGGTCAGTTCGGTTATGATTAAATAAGTCAGTCAATTTGGTCAGTTCCTTCAACAAAGTCGATTAATTCGGTTTTAGATTTTTCTGACTGAATTGATCAAATGCACAGTCCTAGTATTTAGTTTGAAATAATTTAAAAAGCTTGTGTCATTATTTAAGATAATATTAAAAAGTTAAAAATATATCTATATTATATTTATAATTAATTTTGATTAAAAATGAAGTAAATAGCAATTCAAATTAAGTCAAATACGTTTGAATTATAAAACTTTTTACTCAAACTTAAATTAATGCAAATGAATAAAAAATATTAAAATATCATATCATTAACGTAACAAAATTTTATATAAATTTCGAGCTCTACCCAAAACCAATGTCAATGTCCATCAGTTGAATCATGAATAATTGAATTTGATAATAGGAAATTTTTATGAGTTTTTATGAGTAACTAGCTAGATAGAACAATATATTTTAATATCTAAAGCATAATTGGTTTCCCAAAATTACCAACTTAAATCGTTCTAAAGTATCACAAGCAGCCTCAATGATATAGGACTATATAGGGGTATATTCTTCTTTTAAAAAAATTCATATATTTAAAGAATTATACTTTAATTTCTATGCATATAAAAATCATTAAAAATTTAAGGGAAAAATCCACTTATCTCCTACAATTCCAAAAATGCCCACTTACCCCTATGAGGTTTGATGAAAAATACATTAACACCCTAGGGTTTATTCACTAAGTGAATTTTAAATAAAATGCAATTATACCCTTGTTTACTACTAATTATCTAATAATCTATTTATTTTTATTCATTTTTACTCAATTTTTATTAAAAATTAATGAGAGTTTAATTAGTTTTAAAATTATCTTTAATTATTATTGAAATTAAATTCTAATTAAATTAATAATATTCTAATTCAAGTACATACTAAATATTGTAAACTTATTTTTAATACAATATATTAATTTTAAGATGAATGTATTATGTTTTTTATTTAAATAAATTAATAAAATTATATAACGAGATTTAGTGTTAAAAGAAATAGATTAAAATCAATTCTAATGCAGTTACATATTATATTTTAAATTTATTAATCCAATATAATAACTTTGAGATTAATGAATTGTGCTTCTTATTTGAAATAAACTAAAAAAATTATTTCAAAAAGTTTAGTGATAAAAAAAATTTATGAAAACAAAAATGATAGAAATAAAAAAAATAAATGAATGCGGATGTCTAATAGTTAAAGTAAAATTTTATAAAATATAAATTTGATTAATGAAATCCTAACTTTAGTTTTTTTTTTTTTAGAGAGATAAAATATATTTTTCAAGTATATAAATTTATTTTTAGTAAAATCTCAAAAGATGATAATTATATTTTCTTTTTTCTACTCCTTTATTTTTCTTCGTATATTTAATCAAGTTTTATGCAAGAATTTGTTAAATATTTTAAACTTATCTTCAATTCAATTATATATTAACTTTGAAATGAATTCATTACATTATTTTTATTTAAATAAATTAATTAAAATTATTTTAAAAAGTTTAGTTATAAAAAATTAATTAAAGCAAAAACAATAAAGAAAAATAAATAAAATGAAGGTATTATTAAATTTAAGGTAAAATTTGAAAAAAATATTAATTTAATTAATGAAATACTAACATTAGTTATTTTTCTAGATATATAAAATGCGGTTTTCAAGCTAAAAGAAATATTATTATTTTCAATAAAATCTTACGAACGATGATTATATTTTCCTTTTTCATCTTTTTTTCTTTATTTTTTATTTTAATCAATTTCATTATCATTAAAACATTTTAAATAATGGTAATTAATTTATTCTAAATGAAAATAATTTCATTAATTAATCTCAAAGTTAATATATAATTGAATTAAATACAAGTTTAAAATATTTTGTGGATAAAAAAGTCTTCGATAAGAAAGAACGAAAAAAATAAATAGAAAAATAAATAATTAATAAAAGGTAAATGTATCAATTTAGTTAAAATTTACTTAGTAAATAAACCTTAGGGGGTTAGTGTTTTTTAATCAAACCTTAAGAAAGTAAACAGGTATTTTTCAAACTATAGGAGGCTAAATGTATTTTCAACTAAATTTAAAAGAGGTAAGTGGACTTTTCCCAAGTTGAATAAGAAGATAAATAAAAGTAAAAATTATGTGTAAACATAATTAAATAAATAGATGATGTAATGACCTAAAAAGAAATTAATATGGATAAAGCAAATGAGACTTGAATTTATGTCTATTTTCTTAATTAACATAATATGATAATTGTGGTAATTAATTATTAGTTGTTCTATATGCTTTTCACTACTACTATACAATTAATAATTGTCATTAACTGATTAATAATTCCATTAATAATAATTATCATTTGTAATTAAGTTTGAAATAAAATATATACACACATACTATGTTATCTAGACTCTATATATATATATATATATATATTTTTTAAATATCTACATGTGATACATATATATAGTTTCTTTTGGAAAAAAAACTATATACATAGTATCTTATCTAGAATCCTTCAGATCTATAAAAAAATTTAAAAAATATATATATTTAAAATATATAATAGTAGCCAACACTTACCCAACAACGAATAACGTAGAATAAATGTACTAAGACCACACGCGCATGTGCACATATATACGTGTGTGTGTGTGTGTAATCTATGAAAAAATTTAGAAAAAAAAATATATTTGAAATATATAATATTAGCCAACACTTACCCAACAACGAATAACGTAGAATAAATGTACTAAGACCACACACGCATGTGCACATATATGTGTGTATGTGTGTGTGTATATATATATAAATTCATAAAAATTCATGGAGAGCATAAGAAAGATCATTACTTATACAAATATAAACAAAACCTTAAGGAAAATGGCTTTTGCATGAACATTAATGCATTTCCTAATATGATTGCTAATTGTCATGACAGGGATGCAGTTACTGAACATGCACGGCATACCCAGGCAAAAGAAAAGTATTTCTTTTATATATATATAAAATTAAAACACAAGAATCAATGCCCCAATGTAAAGACTGAAGTACAAATCAAAACTGTCCATAAACAACGACGACGAAGACGACAACAATAATAATAATATGCATTCAGAAATATTATAGCATATTCTCCGAGCTTTATAGGGGAGAACTCACTGTGACAGACTTTGGTAAAACTTGTCGAGAATTTGAGCTCAATAACTGGAAATGATTCATTTGCTTCGAACCACTACTGTCCCCTGGACATGGATTAGTGCCATATGGAGGAGTATGTGGGTAAAAGTGAAGTCATTGTCGATGGTGGGCATAAAATAACTGGCATGCATGAGCCGATGGAAAAGAAAGTGAAGATGGCAATGGCAAAGTTCTGTTAGCATTGAGGAAGCTTTTGGTCTGGGGCAGAAATCCATGGTTTCCAAATTGAGACAAAGATGGATAAGAATTGAATGGCATGGCACTGTTTAACAAGCCAGGTAATGGGGAATGATTGGTCAAGGGAAAAACCTTTTGAGATGAAGCCAGTTCATCAGTATAATCCTCAATATTTCCATCTTGATTTTCATCTTCATTTACTTTGATCCACTTTCCCTTCTCAGCAGCGGCATCTGTTTTGTTATCTCTTTCAACTTCCTTACCTTTTGCTCCCATTGCAGCATCCATATTATCCCAATAGCTTTCATCGAATACGCTTTCAATTTCATCTGCTCCTCCGTCCTTCATGAGCACTGAATTTGCATCGAATATAGGAGCAAGTGAAGATCGGGAAGGATTTGATTCACGAGACACAGGCATTATTTGATGGAACTGATCAAATCCCTTAGACATCTGAAGTGCAGGGAGCTTATCAATATTATCTTTTGCAGCGTCAAGCAACCAATCAATCACCTTGGTTGGCTCACAAAGGCCAAGCCTATCTTGCAAATCATATAACTGAATTGCACTGGTTACAGAAAGCCTAATCCGCCGGTCCCTTATTCCCTTTGCTGTCCAAACTTTGCCATGCCTATCTTTCCTTCCGACAGAACGCGATTTGAAAATCATTGGGCTTCTAAACCCTGAAAACTGCCTTGAACTTGACAACCACTTGGACAACTTGCCGCCATCATTGGTTTCACCCCCTAACTTTGCTTGAAAATCCTTTTCCCTTGAACTCGAAATCATCTTACTCCTCTCATCATTCAACTGAAAACAAGAAATAATTAATCTGTATTAGATAATAAACTGCTTTACCTTCACGTTTCTTTTAACTGGATTTACTAAATTGTACTAACTTGAGAAAAATACTTGCTTCAAGATTCAGAAAAGGATATGAACATAAGAACAACAAATAGTGAAAACCATACAGTAATAACTGCACCATTTCGTTTTTCATGAGAATTGAAGGCGATTTTCTCCACTAGGTTGGATTCAAATGCATAATATGAAAGTAACTAAAAGATTAAACGAAGAGAGGAATTGCATTTAAATTTGTACAAAATTGTATGTCGGGTTGAGCCTCCAAAGGGATTTAAAGCAATACAATTGAAGCTAAAGACAATAGAAATATAAGTTAATCAAAGTCAATTTGACTATTTCAAAGCATAACCTCGAAAATTTAAATACTAATAGTTAATCAATATATACTTACGATGGAGTTGTGCATCAAAACAGGGTGATCCGGAAGCTTAGCTGGTGTCATTAACCCAGGGGTGGACAAGGTAGGCAGAGTAGATGGAAATATATTTATCAAATTTATCAACGTGCTTTCCGCCTTGCTATCTGACAATGATAATTGCTAACCCATTTTAGGATGAGAAATATTTGGGGAAACAGTAACTGATAAGCAGAAAGAACAATTACCAGGCTGTTGGTCCTCTGCCTGTATCGGAACTTCAAGTATATCTTCATCTTCTGAGAATTTACATATGCACAAATAAAACATTGTCACCATCATTAACGGTCAACAGTCGTTTCTTTGGCAGAAAATTCCCTTAAGATAAGTAAAGCAGGGTGCAAAACTAAGAAAACAGAACATTGGGACTCACATTATTTGTCTGCATGTTTTGCTTTTTTTTTTCGGGGTTACTCCACCGAATACTATAACTGCTATTGTAATTTGAGCTCTTCAAATGTTTTTCTTTGATCTTGATCGCTTTAAAAATTTTATTAAATTAAATTTACACAAGCACAGTTGGCTCCTTCCAATCACACTAATCTCAATCTCACCACAATAACTCCTAACCTCAATGCTAGACTATCAATCTCCGCAACACCACTAATTTCAATCTCACATGGCTAACCTCAACGCCACGCCTAACATGTTTTTTATGGATTCATTTCTCCCTCATTACATATAGATCAAATTGTTGTATGATTGTATGACATAATAGGAATGGATAATTTGTATTACCAGAAAGTGTATTAATTACTTGGTATTAGCTAGACAAGAAATACTTATTGGCCAAAACATAAAAGAGAACAAAAAATCAGAAATTTCGTTAGTCAAATAAAAAAATTACCTGTGTATGGATTAAACTAGGAAATGCTAATAAAACACCTTCTCAACGACTCGAATTGAACAATTACCTGATTGTTGGGATTCATCTCGTATTGGAGCTTCAAGACGACCTGCATGTTCCATCAATCTCCAATGCATAAATAGAAGCATACTGGTTTTCCAAATAAACATGATTTTTAACGATTCATTTCTCCCTCATTAGATATAAATAAAGTTTTTGTATGATTGTAAGACAGAATGGGAATGGATAATTTGCATTACCAGAAAGGCTATTAATAACTCAGTATTTGCTAGACATGAAACACTTACTAGACAAAACATAAAGGATAACAAAAAATGAAAATTTTTGTTAGTCAAATAACACAATTACCTGTGTATGGATTAAACTGGGAATGCTAATAGACATCTTCTCAAAGACTTGAATTGAACAATTACCTGATTGTTGGGATTCATCTTGTATTGGAGCTTCAAGACGACCTGCATATTCTATCAATTCCAACGCATCAATAGGAGCATACTGGTTTTCCAAATAAAAATGATTCTATAAATTAAGTTTTTGTATGATTGCACACATAATGGGAATGCATAATTTGTATTACCAGAAAGGATATTAATTACTTGGTATTAGCTAGACAAGAAATGCTTACTCGCCAAAACATAAAAGACAACAAAAAGTAAAAAGTTTTGTTGGCCAAATAAAACAATTACATGTGTATGGATTAAACTAGGAAATGCTAATAAAACATCTTCTCAAAGACTCGAATTGAACAATTACCTGATTGTCGGGATTCATCTCGTATTGAAGCTTCAGGACTACCTGCATATTCTATCAATTTCCCATGCATCAGTAGGAGCATACTGATTTTCCAAATAAACAGCATAATAATGATAAATAAATCTAGCAACCGTCAATACATAGATTGGGTTATCCAACCCTAGACAAATCACGTGCATGCAACCTTTCTATGTTAGTTATTTAATATTTACCCTTAACTTGTAATATGACATGCGGGATTCATATTTCAAGAAATGTTCATCATTCAGAGATAGCTGTGTTTCTATATCTGTATTTAGAGTTAGTTGACAAGAAAAATTTAGAAGCCTGAAGGTTGAGGAGAAATAATGACCTGGATGTGCACCCTTATCTTGTATTGACGCTTCAAATACATCTCCATATCCTGCCAATGTCAAATGCACCAGACATTAGTAACAGTTTTTCCCAAAGAATCTTGTCTATTAGGCATTATATAGCTGCTGTGATACGAAATGTTTCTGATATAATTTCTAGTACAAGCAGAGAAAAGAAACAGAAGAGTCGAGCACATTTCTCCTTTACTAAAGTCTTTATGACACAATTACTGTTATAATTCATTATTCTCTTCTTCAGATTTACGTTCAATCCCTAAGCATTTATATATACACATACTTGTAAAAAATGTTTATTAGATTGCAAAATTGTTGTAAACTCCAACATGATTTAGAATATGCCTCTGAAATTTTCAGATTTACGTATTAACCACCAAAACAGAGAGGATAAAATCATTCCTATTAATGTAAGATTCAAGGTTCAACGAACATCATCATTCTCTAATTTGCATCAAAATTGATAATATGACGATCAAGGAAGGGTACTGTCCCTCCACCTCTAGTAGGGCTGATAGTCTTAGCTGCCTCAGCAGCATCTTCCACATTATTGGCCCTACGATCATTACAAAGTTGAGAATGAAAATTATACAAACCCCCGACATAAGGCACATCATGGTTATGCATCCCTTTGTACGCGGTGACAGAAAAGCTCGGATCTTTGGAGTCTCGCTCGACCATTTTCTTCACTGGACAACCCCCTGTCGAACATTTGTAGTAGCACCTATATAGAGTGGATAAAAACACATAAAAAGGTATAATAAAATCAACAAAACTGTTTAGTAAGTTCAGAACTTCCTAAAATATTATTAGGTGAAGTAATCACCTTGGATAGAGATTTCCCTTAACCTGTTTCTGTCCATATTTCCTCCATCTATAACCATCATCAAGCACCTCGCTGCTTCTGATTTGAACTGTAGCTCCAAGCATTTTCTTGGTTTTGCTTTTAGAGCCTGTGACACCCTTGTTTTCATTCTCAGTACAGTTCCTGCAAAATGTTAAACCACTCCATTAAAATTCTCTTTCCAAATTCTTTCCTTTTGCAACTCGTAAGCTTCATTATATTTAACTGAACCACTTGCATAATTGACTTCCATAAGGTTAATTTCATCCTTGGTGCAAAAAACTGAAAGACATTTAAAGGCATTTTACATTGGAGGAATGGGGTCATCAGACAGCGAAGCAACCATTCTGGTTTAAGGAAGTGAAGGGAACTACTGTTAGATAAAAATGCCTATAAAGTATCGAGTATCAATTGAGAACAACAATGTCTACTTCACAGAGTAAAACAATTAAAATGCTTAACTGACCATCTTTTGGCCTTAGGTTCATCTTCATCAACGTCTACCTCACCATTTTTTGAAGCCAGATCAAGATAATCATTTTGAAGCTTCTTGTTCTTCTCCAATGAAAAGCTCCATGGTTGTTCTGGCGCCTGAAATTTGAACAAATTCAGTTTAATGATAATGGCAAATCAAGGCTGACAATAAGATTTGACTCAAATTAACAAACCCAAATTAAATACACTTCGAATTATGGTTGTTGAACGTTTAGATATCCTGGTGGAGATGATTAATCATGCTCGTCAACACAAGGATTGTTTATAAAATTAGAAAACTTTGCTACAATTTTTTTTATTTGGGGAGTTGCAATTAGAAATGCTTACTGATAGAAATCAATAGGAAAGTAGGTAAGAATGCTTGATTTCACTGTTATTGAATATCAGGATACTCTAGGATATTTATAGAAGAGTTTAGGTTGACTATAGTTGACAAGAATTTTAAAACTAATCCTAGATAACATGGAAACTATACAACAAATCCCTTAACTTAAAGAATTCTAATCTAATCCTTAATTAAAGGAATCCCATAATTTACAAATTCTATGATCTTTCAAATATGACCTTATCTTCTTACCTCTATAATCTTTCAAATCTGACTTTATCTTCTAACACTCCCCTTTCAGCTGGAGAATAGGTGTTTTCCATTCCTAGCTTGGAAATATTACCCTGAAATTGTTTGCTATTCAACCCTTTTGTGAACATTTCTGCTAGCTGGTTTCCAAAAGTAACATATGGAGTACAAATGACTCCATTGTCCAGCTTTTCTTTTATAAAGTGTCTGTCCACCTTTATATGTTTGGTCCTGTCAAGTTGTACAGGATTGTGTGCTATACTTATGGCATATTTATTGTTGCAGTAGAGCCCCATTGGTCCTTCCACTTTGATTTTTAGGTCTT
>JAQSVH010200321.1:0-16256 GCA_029448705.1 Adansonia digitata
AAGTCGGGAAAATATTTTAAGTCGTGCGCACTCATAGATCCGCAAGGATCCACCCCGGGGTACGTTGTGACAACCACTTTTAGAATTAATGTTTGTTCGTCGATTTGGACAAACATGGATTCATATAATAATTTCTTTTCCTTTCATGATTAGCCACCATAAATACATTCTTCTCATTGGGATAAATGATATTGAAGCTTTGGTTTCAACGAAAAAACGTCTCTTTCAACCATTTGTAGAATTAAAGGTTGTTTTTCAAATGGGATAAACACGTATTCACATAATAATCTCCTTTCTTTTAATGATTAGGTGCCACAAATTCATTCCCTACACTGGGATAAATGAATTGATGCTTTGATTTCGTAAGAAATACTTCTCTTTCGGCCATTTTTAGAATTAAACTTTGTTTTTCAATTAGGATAAACACAGATTCACATAACAATCTCTTTTCATTTCATGTTAGGGCGCCATAAACGCATTCTTCTCATTGGGATAAATGATATTGCTGCTTTGATTTCATAAGAAAAACATACCTTTTCTGCCATTTTTAGAATTAAAGTTCATTTTTCAATTGGATAAACTCGGATTCAGATAAAATCTCCTTTCTTTTCATGATTGGGCACCACAAATTCATTCTCCGCACTTGGATGAATGAATTGATGCTTTGGTTTCACAAGAAATACTTCTCATTCGGCCATTTTTGGAATTAAAGTTCATTTTTCAATTGGGATAAATACGGATTCAAGTAACAATCTCCTTTCATTTCTTGATTGGGCACATAAACACATTCTCCCCATTGGGATAAATGATATTGAAGCTTTGGTTTCCATGAAAAAAGTCTCTTTCTACCATTTTTAGAATTAACGGTCATTTTTCAACTGGGATAAATAGGCACCTATATAATAGTCTCCTTTCTTTTAGTGATTGGGTGCCACAAATTCATTCCCTGTACTGG
Organism: Adansonia digitata; assembly: GCA_029448705.1. Taxonomy (NCBI): domain Eukaryota; kingdom Viridiplantae; phylum Streptophyta; class Magnoliopsida; order Malvales; family Malvaceae; genus Adansonia; species Adansonia digitata. The sequence continues at coordinate 956 of JAQSVH010200321.1, forward strand.
GATAAATGAATTGATGCTTTGGTTTCATAAGAAATACTTCTTTTTCGACTATTTTTAGAATTAAAGTTTGTTTTTCAATTGGGATAAACACGTATTCACATAATAATATCCTTTCATTTCTTGATTGGGCACCATAAACACATTCTACTCTTTGGGATAAATGGTATGGATGCTTTGGTTTCAAAAGAAAAACATCCCTTTCTACCATTTTTAGAATTAAAGTTCATTTTTCAATTGGATAAACTCGGATTCACATAATAATCTTCTTTCTTTTAATGGTTGGGCACCACAAATTCATTCTCCTCATTGGGATAAACGGTATTAATGCTTTGGTTTCATAAGAAAAACTTCTCTTTCTACCATTTTTAGAATTGATGTTCATTGGTTGATTTCGACAAATACAGAATCACATAATAATCTTCTTTTTTTTTCATGATTAAGCAGCATAAACACATTCTCCTTATTGGGATAAGTGATATTGAGGCTTTGGTTTCATAAGAAAAACATCTCTTTTTATCATTTTTTGAATTAAAATTTATTTTTTAATTGGATAAACTCGGATTTACATAATAATCTCCTATCCTTTAATGATTGGGTGCCATAAATTCATTTTCCTCATTAGGATAAATGAATTGATGCTTTGGTTCCATAAGAAAACTTCTGTTTCTACCATTTTTAGAATTAATGTTCATTGGTCGATTTTGACAAACACGGATTTACAAAATATTCTTCTTTCTTTTCGTGATTAGGTATCATAAATGCATTCTCCTCATTAGAATAAATAATATTCATGCTTTGGTTTCATACGAAAAACATCTCTTTCTACCATTTTTAGAATTAATGTTCGTTCGCCGATTTGGACAAACACGGATTCACATAATAATCTCCCTTATTTTTGTGATTAGGCATAGTAAATACATTCTTCTCATTGGGATAAATGATATATGAAGCTTTGGTTTCAATGGAAAAATGTCTCTTTCTACCAATTTTAGAATTAAAGTTCGTTTTCCAACTGGAATAATATGCATTCACATAATAATCTCCTTTCTTTTAATGATTGGGCACCACAAATTCATTCTCTACATTGGGGTAATGAATTGATGCTTTGGTTTCACAAGAAATACTTCTCTTTCTGCCATCTCAGAATGAAAGTTCATTTTTCAATTAGGATAAATACAGATTCACATAATAATCTCTTTCCATTTCTTGATTGGGCACCATAAACACATTCTCCTCTTTGGGATAAATGGCATTGATGCTTTGGTTCCATAAGAAAAACATCTCTTTCTACCATTTTTAGAATTAAAGTTCATTTTTCAATTGGATAAACTCGGATTCACATAAAAATCTCTTTTCTTTTAATGATTGGGCACTATAAGTTCATTCTCCTCATTGGGATTATTGATGCTTTGGTTTCATAAGAAAAACTTCTCTTTCTACCATTTTTAGAATTAATATTCGTTACTTGATTTCGACAAACACAGAACCACATAATAATCTCATTTCTTTTCGTGATTAAGAAAGATAAACACATTCTCCTCATTGGGATAAATGATATTGGGGCTTTGGTTTCATAAGAAAAACATCTCTTTCTACCATTTTTAGAATTAAAATTCAATTTTCAATTGGATAAACTTAGTTTTACATGATAATCTCCTTTCTTTTAATGATTGGGCGCCACATATTCATACTCCTTATTCGGATAAATGAATTGATGCTTTGGTTTCATAAGAAAAACTTCTCTTTCTACCACTTTTAGAATTAATGTTCGTTGGTCGATTTCAACAAACATGGATTCACATGATAATCTCCTTTCTTTTCGTGATTAGACATCATGAATGCATTTTCCTCATTGGAATAAATGATATTCATGCATTGGTTTCATAAGAAAAACATCTTTTTCTACCTTTTTTAGAATTAATGGTCATTCTTTGATTTTTACAAACATAGATTCACATAATAATCTCCCTTCCATTCATGATTAGGCATTATAAACACATTATCCTCATTGGGATAAATGATATTAAAGCTTTAGTTTCAACGAAAAGAATTCTCTTTCTACCATTTTTAGAATTAACGTTCATTTTTCAATTGGATAAACTCAGATTTGCATAATAATCTCCTTTTTTTTAACGATTGGGCACCAACAAATTCATTGTCCTCATTAGGATAAATGTTATTGATGCTTTGGTTTCATAAGAAAAACTTTTCTTCCTACCATTTTAGAATTAATGTTCATTGGACGATTTTGACAAACACGGATTCACACAATAATCTTTTTTCTTTTCATGATTAGGCATCATAAACGCATTCTCCTAATTGGAATAAATGATATCCATGTTTTCGTTTCATCAGAAAAACATCTCATTCTACCATTTTGAAAATTAATGTTTGTTCGATGATTTGGACAAACACGGATTCACATAATAATCTCCCTTCCTTTCGTGATTAGGTACCATAAATACATTTTCCTCATTGGGATAAATGATATTGATGCTTTGGTTTCAACAGAAAAATATCTTTCTAACACTTTTAGAATTAAAGTCCGTTTTTCAACTGAGATAAACATGTATTCACATAATAATCACCTTTCTTTTAATGATTGGGCGTGACAAATTCATTCTCCGCACTGGGATAAATGAATTCATGCTTTGGTTTTATAAGAAATACTTCTTTTTCTGCTATTTTAAGAATTAAAGTTCATTTTCCAATTTGGATAAACACGAATTCACATCATAATCACCTTTCATTTCATGACTAGGCACCACAACACATTCTCCTCTTTGGGATAAATGCTATTGATACTTTGGTTTCATAGGAAAAACATCTCTTTCCACCATTTTTAGAATTAAAGTTTGTTTTTCAATTGGATTAACTCGATTCACATAATAATCTGCTTTCTTTCAATGATTGGGCACTATAAATTCATTCTCCGCATTGGGATAAATGAATTGATGCTTTGGTTTCATAAGAAATACGTCTCTTTTGACCACTTTTAGAATTAAAGTTTGTTTTTCAATTGGGATAAACACAGATTCACATCATAATCTCCTTTCATTTCATGATTAGGCACCATACGCACATTTTCCTCTTTAGGATAAATGGTATTAATGCTTTGGTTTCATAAGAAAATATCTCTTTCTACCATTTTTGAATTAAATTTCATTTATCAATTGGATAAACTTGGATTCACATAAGAATCTCCTTTCTTTTAATGATTGGGCACCACAAATTCATTCTCTTCATTAAGAAAAATGGTATTGATGCTTTGGTTTCATAAGAAAAACTTCTCTTTCTACCATTTTTAGAAGTAATGTTTGTTGGTCGATTTTGACAAACAAAGAATCACATAATAATCTCATTTTTTTCGTGATTAAGCAAGATAAACACATTCTTCTTGTTGGGATAAATGATATTGAGGCTTTGGTTTCATAAGAAAAACATCTCTTTTTAGCATTTTTAGAATTAAAATTCATTTGTTAATCGGATAAACTCAGATTTACATAATAATATCCTTTCTTTTAATGATTGGGAACCATAAATTCATTCTCCTTATTCGGATAAATGAATTGATGCTTTCATTTTATAAGAAAAACTTATCTTTCTACCATTTTTAGAATTAATGTTTGTTGGTCGATTTTGACAAACACGGATTCACATAATAATCTCCTTTCTTTTCGTGATTAGGCATCATAAACGCATTCTTCTCATTGGAATAGATGATATTCATGCTTTGGTTTCATAAGAAAAACATCTCTTTCTACCACTTTTAGAATTAATGTTCGTTTGTCGATTTAGACAAACATGAATTCACATAATAATCTCCCTTCCTTTCGTGATTAGGCACCACAAATACATTCTTCTTATTGGGATAAATGATATTAAAGCTTTGGTTTTAACGAAAAAATGTCTCTTTCTACCATTTTTAGAATTAAAGTTCATTTTTAACTAGGAAAAACATGCATTCACATAACAATCTCCTCTCTTTTAATGATTGGGCACCACAAATACATTGCCCACACTAGGATAAATGAATTGATGCTTTGGTTTCATAAGAAATACTTCTCTTTCGGCCATTTTTAGAATTAAAGTTTGTTTTTTAGTTGGGATAAACACGGATTCACATAATAATCTCCTTTCATTTCTTGATTGGGTACCATAAACACATTCTCCTTATTGGGATAAATGGTATGATGCTTTGGTTTCATAAGAAAAACATATCTTTCTACCATTTTAGAATTAAAGTTTGTTTTTCAATTGGATAAACTCAGATTCACATAATAATCTCACTTTTTTTCATGATTGGGCACCATAAATTCATTCTCCACACTGGGATAAATGAATTGATGCTTTGTTCATAAGAAAAAATGCTCTTTCTACCATTTTTAGAATTAATGTTCGTTGGTCAATTTTGACAAACACGGATTCACATAATAATCTCCTTTCCTTTCATGATTAGGCATCAAAAACGCATTCTCCTCATTGGAAAATGATATTCAGGCTTTGGTTTCATAAGAAAAACATCTTTTTCTACCATTTTTAGAATTAATGTTCGTTCGTCGATTTGGACAAACATAGATTCACCTAATAATCTCCCCTTCTTTTATGATTAGGCATTATAAACACATTCTCCTCATTGGGATAAATGATATTAAAGCTTTGGTTTAAAAGGAAAGACATCTCTTTCCACCATTTTAGAATTAAAGTTCATTTTTCAATTGGATAAACTCAAATTTGCATAATAATCTCCTTTCTTTTAATGATTGGGCACCAACAAATTCATTCTCCCCATTAGGATAAATGTTATTGACGCTTTGGTTTCATAAGAAAAACTTCTTTCTACCATTTTAGAACTAATGTTCGTTGGTCAATTTCGACAAACACGGATTCACACAATAATCTCTTTTTTTTTCATGATTCGGCATCATAGTCACGTTCTCCTCATTCGAATAAATGATATCCATGCTTTGGTTTTATAAGAAAAATATCTCTTCCTACCATTTTTAGAATTAATGATCGTTCATCGATTTAGACAAACACGAATTCACATAATAATCTCCCTTCCTTTCGTGATTAGGTCACCATAAATACATTCTCCTCATTGGGATAAATGATGTTGAAGCTTTGCTTTCAACGAAAAATGTCTCTTTCTACAATTTTTAGAATTAAAGGTCATTTTTCAACTGAGATAAACACGTATTCACATAATAATCACCTTTTTTTTAATGATTGGGCACCACAAATTCATTCTCTACACTGGGACAAATGAATTGATGCTTTGGTTTATTAAGAAATTCTTCTCTTTCGGCCATTTTAAGAAGTAAAGTTTGTTTTTCGATTGAGATAAACATGGATTCTCATAATAATCTCCTAAACACGGATTCTCATAATAATCTCCTTTCATTTCACGATTAGGCACCACAAACACTTTCTGCTCGTTGGGATAAATCAGACTGATGCTTTGGTTTCATAAGAAAAACATCTCTGTCTACCATTTTCAGAATTATGGTTTGTTTTTCAGTTAGATAAACTCAGATTTACATAATAATCTTTTTTCTTTTAATGATTTGGCACCACATATTCATTCTCCTCATTGGGATAAATGGTATTGATGCTTTGGCTTCATAAGAAAAACTTTTCTTTCTACCATTTTTAGAATTAATGTTCGTTCGTCGATTTCTACAAACATAGAATCACATAATAATCTTCTTTCCTTTTGTGATTAAGTACCATAAACACATTCTCCTCATTGGGATAAATGATATTGAGGCTTTGGTTTCATAAGAAAATCATATCTTCCTATCATTTCTAGAATTAAAGTTCATTTTTCAATTGGATAAACTCAGATTTACATAATAATATCCTTTCTTTTAATGATTAAGCACCACAAATTGATTGTTCTCATTGGGATAAATGTTGTTGATGCTTTGATTTCATAAGAAAAACTTTTCGCTCTACCATTTTTAGATTTAATGCTCGTTGGTCGATTTTGACAACAATGGAATCATTTAATAATTTTCTTTCTTTTCATCATTAGGCAGCATAAACACAATCTCCTCACTAGGATAAATGATATTGAGGCTTTGATTTCATAGGAGAAACATCTCTTTTTACCATTTTTAGAACTAAAATTCTTTTTTTAATTAGATAAACTCGGATTTACATAATAATCTCATTTCCTTTAATGATTGGGCACCACAAATTCATTCTCCTCATTGGGATAAGTGAATTGATGCTTTGGTTTCATAAGAAAAATATCTCTTTCTATCATTTTTAGAATTAAAGTTCATTCTTCGATTTGGACAAACACGGATTCACATAATAATCTCCATTCCTTTCATGATTAGGCACTATAAATACATTCTCTTCATTGGGATAAATGATATTGAAGCTTTGGTTTCAACGGAAAAACATCTCTTTCTATCATTTTTAGAATTATAGGTCATTTTTTGACTGGAATAAACATGCATTCACATAATAATCTCCTTTCTTTTAATGATTGGGCACCGCAAATTCTTTCTCTGCACTAGGATAAATGAAATGATGCTCTGGTTTCATAAGAAATGCTTCTCTTTTGGCCATTTTTAGAATTAAAGTTTGTTTTTCAATTGGGATAAACACGGATTCACATAGTAATCTCCTTTCATTTCATGATTGGGCACCATAAACGCATTCTCCTCATTGGGATAAATGATATTGATGCTTTGGTTTCATAAGAAAAAAATCTTTTTCTAACATTTTTAGAATTAAAGTTTATTTTTTAATTAGATAAACTCGGATTTACATAATAAACTCTTTTCTTTTAATGATTGGGCACCACAGATTCATTCTCCGCACTGGGATAAATGAATTGATGCTTTGGTTTCATAAGAAAACTTCTTTTTCTACCATTTTTTGAATTAATGTTCAGTTATCGATTTCGACAAACACGAATTGGCATAATAATCTCTTTTCTTTTCATGATTAGGCACCATAAACACATTCTCCTCATTGGGATAAATGATATTGAGGCTTTGGTTTCGTAGGAAAAACATCTCTTCTTACCATTCTAGAAAATAAATTTGTTTTTCAATTGGATAAACTCGGTTTTACATAATAATCTCCTTTTCTTTAATGATTGGGCACCATAAAGTCATTCTTCTCAATGGGATAAATAAATTAATGCTTTGATTCCATAAGAAAAACTTCTCTTTCTACCAATTTTAGAATTAATGTTCATTGGTCGATGTCAACCAACATAGATTAGCATAATAATCTCCTTCCTTTTCATGATTAGGCATCATAAATGCACTCTTCTCACTAGAATAAATGATATTCCCACTTTGGTTTTAGAAGCAAGACATCTCTTTCTACCATTTTTAGCATTAATGTTCATTCGTTGATTTGGACAAACACGGATTCACATAATAATCTCCCTTCCTTTCATGATTAGGCACCATCAATACATTCTTCCCATTAGGATAAATGATATTAAAGCTTTGGTTTCAACAAAAAAACATCTCTTTCTACCATTTTTAGAATTAAAGGTCATGTTTCAACTGGGACAAGCACGTATTCACATAATAATCACATTTCTTTTAATGATTGGGCACCACAAATTCATTCTCCGCACTGGGATAAATGAATTGATGCTTTGGTATCCTAAGATATACTTCTCTTTCGGCAATTTTCAGAATTAAAGTTTGTTTTTCAATTGGAATAAACACAGATTCATATAATAATCTCCTTTCATTTCATGATTGGGCACCATAAACATATTCTCCTTATTGGGATAAATGATATTAATGCTTTGCTTTCATAAGAAAAATATCTCTTTCTACTATTTTTAGAATAAATGTTCCTTGGTTGATGACAAACACGGATTCGCATAATCATCTCTTTTTTTTTCATTATTAGGCACTATAAACACATTCTCCTCATTGGGATAAATGATATTAAGGCTTTGATTCCATAGGAGAAACATCTCTTCTTACCATTTTTAGAATTAAAATTCATTTTTTAATTAGATAAACTCAGATTTACATAATAATCTCCATTCTTTTAATGATTGGGCGCCACAAATTCATTTTCTTCATTGGGATAAATGAATTGATGCTTTGGTTTTATAAGAAAAAACTTCTCTTTCTACCATTTTTAGAATTAATGTTCGTTGGCCAATTTCGACAAACACGAATTCGCATAATAATCTCCTTTCTTTTCATGATTAAGCATCATAAATGCATTCTCTTCATTGGAATAAATGATATTCACACTTTGGTTTCATAAGAAGGACATCGTTTTTACCATTTTTAGAATTAATGTTCGTTTGTCGATTTGGACAAACATGTATTCACATAATAATGTCCCTTCCTTTCATGATCAAGCACCATTAATACATTCCCCTCATTGGGACAAATGATAATGAAGCTTTGGTTTCAATAAAAAAATGTCTCTTTCTACCACTTTTAGAATTAAAGGTCATTTTTCAACTGGGACAAGCATGCATTCACATAATAATCTCCTTTCTTTTAATAATTGGGCACCACAAATTCATTCTCCGTACTGGGATAAATGAATTGATGCTTTGGTTTCCGAAGAAATACTTCTCTTTCGGCCATTTTAGAATTAAAGTTTGTTTTTCAATTGGGATAAACATGGATTCACATAATAATTCCTTTTCATTTCATGATTGGGCACCATAAACACATTCTCCTCATTGGGATAAATTGATGCTTTGGTTTCATAAATAAAACATTTTTTTCTACCATTTTTAGAATTAATGTTCATTTTTCAATTAGATAAACATGGATTCACATAATAATCTCCTTTCTTTTAGTGATTGGGCACCATAAATTAATTCTCCGCACTAGGATAAACAAATTAATGCTTTGGTTTCATAAGAAATACTTCTCTTTTAGCCAGTTTTAGAATTGAAGTTCGTTTTCTAATTGGGATAAACACATATTCACATTATAATCCCCTTTCATTTCATGATGGGGTGCCATAAACATATTCTCTTCATTGGGATAAATGATATTGACACTTTGGTTTCACAACAAAAACATCTCTTACTACCATTTTTAGAATTGTCGTTTTTAGAGTTAAAGTTCATTTTTTAATTGGATAAACTCGGATTCACATAAGAATCTCCTTTCTTTTAATGATTAGGTACCACAAATTCATTCTCCTCATTGGGATAAATGGTATTGATGCTCTGGTTTCCTACGAAAAATTTCTTTTTTTGTCATTTTTAGAATTAAAATTCATTTTTCAATTGGATAAAGTCAAATTTACACAATAATCTCCTTTCTTTTAATGATTGGGCACCATAAATTCATTCTTTTCATTGGGATAAATGAATTAAAGCTTTGGTTTTATAACTAAAACTTCTCTTTCTACCACTTTTAGAATTAATGTTCATTCATCAATTTCGACAAACATGGATTCACATAATAATCTCTTTTCTTTTCATGTTTAGGCATCATAAACGCATTCTCCTCATTGGAATAAATGATATTCATGCTTGGGTTTCATAAGAAAAACATCTCTTTCTACAATTTTTAGAATTAATGTTCATTTATCGATTTGGACAAACACGGATTCACATAATAATCTCCCTTCCTTTTGTGATTAGGCACCATAAACACATTCTACTCATTAGGATAAATGATATTGAAGCTTTGGTTTCAATAGAAAAAAAGTCTCTTTCTCGTATTTTTAGAATTAAAGGTCATTTTTCAACTGGGATAAATACGCATTCACATAATAATCACCTTTCTTTTAATGATTGGGCACCATAAATTCATTCTCCGCACTTGGATAAATGAATTAATGCTTTGGTTTTATAAGAAATACTTCCCTTTCGAACATTTTTACAATTAAAGTTCATTTTTCAATTGGGATAAATAGGGATTCACATAATAATCTCCTTTCATTTCTTGATTGGGCACCACAAACACATTCTCCTCATTGGGATAAATGATATTGACGTTTTGGTTTCATAAGAAAAACATCTCCTTCTACCACTTTTAGAATTAAAGTTCATTTTTCAATTAGATAAACATGGATTCACATAATAATCTACTTTCATTTAATGATTGGGCACCACAAATTCATTCTCCATACTAGGATAAAAGAATTGATGCTTTGCTTTCATAAGAAATACTTCTCTTTCGGCCATTTTTAGAATTAAAGTTTGTTTTCCAATTGGGATAAACACGGATTCATATCATAATCTCCTTTCATTTTATGATTGGGCACCATCAACACATGCTCCTCTTTGGGATAAATGGTATTGATGCTTTGGTTTCATAAGAAAAACATCTCTTTCTACCATTTTTGGAATTAAAGTTCGTTTTTCTATTAGATAAACTCGGATTCACATAATAATCACCTTTTTTAATGATTGAGCACCACAAATTCATTCTCTTTATTGGGGTAAATGGTATTGATGCTTTGGTTTCATAAAAAAACTACTCTTTTTACCATTTTTTGAATTAATGTTCATTGGTTGATTTCAACAAACACGGATTCACATAATAAACGCTTTCTCCTCATTAGGATAAGTGATATTCATGCTTTGGTTTCATAAGAAAACATCTTTTTCTACCACTTTTAGAATTATTATTCGTTCGTCGATTTGGATAGACACAGATTCACATAATAATCTCCCTTTCTTTCATGATTAGACATTATAAACACATTCTCCTCATCAGTATAAATGATATTGAAGCTTTTGTTTCAACGGAAAGACATCTCTTTCTATAATTTTTAGAATTAAAGTTCATTTTTCAATTAGATAAACTCAGATTTACATAATAATCTCCTTTCTTTTAATGATTAGGCACCACAAATTCATTGTTCTTATTGGGATAAATGTTATTGACGCTTTGGTTTCATAAGAAAAACTTCTCATTCCATCATTTTTAGAATTAATGTTCGTTAGTCGATTTTGACAAACACGGATTCACATAACAATCTCATTTCTTTTCGTTATTAGCCATCATAAGGGAATAAATGATATTCATGCTTTGGTTTCACAAGAAAAACATCTATTTCTGTTATTTTTAGAATTAATGTTTCTTCGTCGATTTGGACAAACATGGATTCATTTAATAATCTCCCTTTCTTTCATGATTAGGCACCATAAATACATTTTTCTCATTAGGATAAATGATATTGAAGCTTTGGTTTCAAAGGAAAACCATCTCTTTCTACCATTTTTAGAATTAAAGTTCGTTTTTCAATTGGGATAGACATGCATTCACATAATAATCTTATTTCTTTTAATGATTGGGCAATACAAATTCATTCTCTGCACTAGGATAAATGGATTGATGCTTTGGTTTCACGAGAAATACTTCTCTTTCGGCCATTTTTAGGATAAAAGTTCATTTTTCAACTGGGATAGATATGGATTCACATAATAATCTCCTTTCATTTCTTGATTGGGCGCCATAAACACATTCTCATTGGGATAAATGGTATTGACGCTTTGGTTTCATAAGAAAAACATCTCTTTCTACCATTTTTAGAAATAAAGTTCATTTTCAATTGGATAAACTTAGATTTACATAATAATCTCCTTTCTTTTAATGATTGGGTACCACAGATTCATTCTCCTCATTAGGACAAATGAATTGATGCTTTGGTTTCATATGAAAAACTTCTCTTTCTACCATTTTTAGAATTAAGGTTCGTTGGTCGATTTTGACAAACGTAGATTCAAAAAATAATCTCCTTTCTTTTCGTGATTATGCATCATAATCGCATTCTCTTCATTGGAATAAATTATATTCATGCTCTAGTTTCATAAGAAAAACATCTTTTTCTACCATTTTTAGAATAAATATTTGTTCATCTATTCGGACAAACATGGATTCACATAATTATCTCCCCTTCTTTTATGATTAGGCGCCATAAATACATTCTCTTCATTGGGATAAATGATATTGAAGCTTTGGTTTCAACAAAAAATGTCTCTTTCTACCATTTTTAAAATTAAAGTTCATTTTTCAATTGGGATAAACACAGATTTACATCATAATCTCCTTTCGTTTCATGATTGGGCGCAGTAAACACATTCTTTGCTTTGGGATAAATGATATTGATGCTTTCGTTCCATAAGAAAAAAATCGCTTTCTATCATTTTTAGAATTAAAGTTTATTTTTCAATCGGATATACTCAGATTCACATAATAATCTCCTTTCTTTTAATCATTGGGCACCACAAATTCATTCTCCTTATTAGGATAAACGGTATTAATGCTTTGGTTTCATAAGAAAAACTTCTCTTTCTACAATTTCTAGAATTAATGTTCATTGGTCGATTTCGACAAACACAGAATCACATAATAATCTCCTTTCTTTTCGTGAATAATCACGATAAACACATTCTCCTTATTGGGATAAATGATATTGAGGCTTTGGTTTCATAAGAAAAATATCTCTTTTTACCATTCTAAGAATTAAAATTCACTTTTCAATTGGATAAACTCGGATTTACACAATAATCTTCATTTTTTTTAATGATTGGGCACCATAAATTCATTCTTCTCATTGGGATAAATGAATTGATGTGTTGGTTTCATAAGAAAAACTTCCCTTTCTACCATTTTTTGAATTAATGTTTGTTGGTCGATTTTAACAAACACGGATTCACATAATAATCTCCTTTCTTTTCGTGATTAGGCATCATAAATGCCTTCTCCTTATTGGGATAAGTGATATTCATGCTTTGGTTTCATAAGAAAAACATCTTTTTCTACTATTTTTAGAATTATTATTCGTTCATCGATTTGGATAGACACAGATTCACATAACAATCTCCCTTCCTTTCTACCATTAGGCATTATAAACACGTTCTCCCCATCGAGATAAATGATATTGAAGCTTTTGTTTCAACGGAAAGACATCTCTTTCTACCATATTTAGAATTAAAGTTCATTTTTTAATTGGATAAACTCATATTTGCATAATAATCTCTTTTCTTTTAATGATTAGGCACCACAAATTCATTGTCCTCATTGGGATAAATGTTATTGATGCTTTGGTTTCGTAAGAAAAACTTCCTTTTGTACCATTTTTAGAATTAATGTTTGTTGGTCGATTTTGACAAACACGGATTCACATAATAATCTCTTTTCTTTTTGTGAATAGCCATCATAAGTGCATTCTCCTCATTGGAATAAATGATATTCATGCTTTGTTTTCACAAGAAAAACATCTCTTTTTGCCATTTTTAGAATTAATATTTGTTCATTGATTTGGACAAACACGGGTTCAAATAATAATCTCCCTTTCTTTCATGATTAGGCACCATAAATACATTCTTTTCATTAGGATCAATGATATTGAAGCGTTGGTTTCAATGGAAAAACATCTTCTTCTACCACTTTTAGAATTAAAGTTCGTTTTTCAACTGGGATAGACACGTATTCACATAATAATCTCATTTCTTTTAATGATTGGGTACCACAAATTCATTCTCTGCACTGGGATAAATGAATTATGCTTTGGTTTCATGAGAAATACTTTTCTTTTGGCCATTTTTAGGATTAAAGTTTGTTTTTCAACTGGGATAGATACGGATTCACATAATAATCTCCTTTCATTTCTTGATTGGGCACCATAAACACATTTTCATTAGGGTAAATGGTATTGACACTTTGGTTTCATAAGAAAAACATCTCTTTCTACCATTTTTAGAAATAAAGTTCATTTTTCAATTGGATAAACTCGGATTTACACAATAATCTCCTTTTTTTTAATGATTGGCACCACATATTCATTCTCCTCATTGGGATAACTGAATTGATGCTTTGGTTGCATATGAAAAACTTCTCTTTCTACCATTTTTAGAATTAAGGTTCGTTGGTCGATTTCGACAAACATAGATTCAAAAAATAATCTCCTTTCTTTTTGTGATTATACCTCATAAATGCACTTTCCTTATTGGAATAAATGATATTCATGCTCTAGTTTCATAAGAAAAACATGTTTTTCTACCATTTTTAGAATAAATATTTGTTCATCTATTTGGACAAACACGGATTTACATAATTATCTCCCCTCCTTTTATAATTAGGGGCCATAAATACATTCTCCTTATTGGGATAAATGATATTAAAGCTTTGGTTTCAATGGAAAAACATCTCTTTCTACCATTTTTAGAACTAAAGTTCATTTTTCAACGGGGATAAACATGAATTCACATAATAATCTCATTTCTTTTAATGATTGGGCACTACAAATTCATTCTCTGCACTGGGATAAATGAATTAATGCTTTGGTTTCACAAGAAATACTTCTCTTTCAGCCATTTTTAGGACTAAATTTTGTTTTTCAATTGGGATAGATACGGATTCACATAATAATCTCCTCTCATTTCTTGATTGGACACCATAAACACATTCTCATTAGGATAAATGGTATTGACGCTTTGGTTTCATAAGAAAAATATCTCTTTCTACCATTTTTAGAAATAAACTTCCTTTTTCAATTGGATAAACTCAAATTTACATAATAATCTCCTTTCTTTTAAAGATTGGGCACCACATATTCATTCACCTCATTAGGACAAATGAATTGATTCTTTGGTTTCATATGAAAAACTTCTCTTTCTACCATTTTTAGAATTAAGGTTCGTTGTTCGATTTCGACAAACACAGATTCAAAAAATAATCTCCTTTCTCTTCATGATTATGCATCATAAACACATTCTCCTCATTGGAATAAATGATATTCATGCTCTAGTTTCATAAGAAAAACATCTTTTTCTACCATTTTTAGAATAAATATTTGTTCGTCTATTCGGACAAATACGGATTCACATAGTTATCTCCTCTCATTTTATGATTAGGCATCATAAATACATTCTCCTCATTGGGATAAATGATATTGAAGCTTTCGTTTCAATGGAAAAACGTCTCTCTCTACCATTTTTAGAATTAAAGTTTCATTTTTCAACTGGGATAAACATGCATTCATATAATAATCTCCTTTCTTTTAATGATTGGGCACCACAAATTCTTTCTCTGCACTGGGATAAATGAATTGATGCTTTGGTTTCATGAGAAATACTTCTCTTTTGGCCATTTTCAGAATTAAAGTTCATTTTCCAATTGGGATAAACACAGATTTACATCATAATCTCCTTTCGTTTCATGATTGGGCACAACAAACACATTCTCCGCTTTGAGATAAATGGTATTGATGCGTTCGTTTCATAAGAAAAAAATCTCTTTCTATCATTTTTAGAATTAAAGTTCATTTTTTAATTGGATATACTCGGATTCACATAATAATCTCTTTTCTTTTATTG